>MU968382.1:22885483-23193788 GCA_034641835.2 Pinus albicaulis | reverse complement strand
TTGACTATAAAATTGTAAACCCTGTTGTTGAGTTTAATTTGATGGATATACACAATTGGTGTTATGAGAAATATCTAGACAAAGATGATATTCCTATCTGGGAAACTCATTTGCCTAATTATGTAGTCCCTTTGACTCATCCTCGCCAAGAACTCATCAACTATGTCAAAGATACTATGAGCTCGATCAGAGGGTTGTAGTAAATGTAGAAAAAGAAATACTTTTCACCATTATAGCCCAATCAATTAATCTAATGCTTCAATTACAACCTGATCCCCAGGCAGTTCCCTTGTCTATATAAGCCTTGAAACAGCTATATCTAGGCTTAGACTTCCCTAAGAGGTTCATGATCTTCCAAAACTTCATGCCCTCTCATGTGTAAATCCCCAAATTAAACCCTCCATACTCCACAGCTAGATTTTCTGAAGGGTCCAAACATATCATTTGTATACTTTATTTTGTCCTTGGTTATTTTACAGATGAACATACTAATGAGTCCATTCTAGGTTTCATGTCTATTATGTCCTCTGGTAAACCTCCAGCAGTCATCTTTGACTATTTTGGTTTTATAGCAGACACCATCCATCACCAGCTGGCCAAGTTACCCCCAAAAGGAGTCTTTATATATTCATGTTATCTTTTCCACTTGTTTCTATTCTTTCAAGCAGATAAGTTTCATATTTCATTAAAAAAGATGGATATAGAAGGAAAGCCTCTTTCTATAATTTTTTAGACCTCACTACTTAGAAAATAGGGCAGTGATTTTACATATTCATATTTTTCAGAGCTCTTTTTATATCCAACAGTGAACATATTGAATAAAATAGAACAACCCAGGATCAATGAGGAGATGAAAAGAATTCTACAGCTCTTGGAACAAAATAAGGTTGGAGATTGGTATCTCTATCAAAAATACACTGAGTTAAGGATTTTTGGGTCTAACTTATTACCCTATAAGTTTCCCAAGCACATGTGTATGAGAATTTTTTCATTAGAATATCTTAGACAAATTCTAAACTCAGATTCAATTAACTTTATGGCTACCAAAAAGAAGACTTAGTTTAAGTTAAAGAATCAAGTTGGCCCATTCATAATCAACAAAAGAGATGCAGAAAAGGAGATTACCAAGAAACTATCAGTGTACAGATTTGAGGAAAGTTTTTCATGGAATTATGATCCTCAAGGGATCTTAAGTAAGCTGAGGGTAAAGTGCAAGTTGACACCCTTTATCCATGAAGCTAAACCTGACATAAAAAAGTTTGAAAATCAAATTGAATGACTGGAAAACACATTGAATGATACAATAAATAAAATTGATATAGCACAAGCTCTAGAAGTTGTTAAACAACTAGAAGTATTAGCAAAGAGAAGTAGGGAAGAAGGAGCCTACATAGCAGAAACAACCACGGAGACCAAATTTAAATTGATATATAATAAAAGGCCCAAAATCAGTTCATTAGAAAAGGAGAAAGTTACTATTGATATTGATGAAACAGATGCTCTAGAGGTCAAAAATGATGCAACAACAGTAACAGTGAATGAAAGACCTAGTGAAATTCTAAAAGAGAAAACAGCAAACCATGTAGACACACAAATGATTGAAAAACAACATAACATGGAGGCCTTTTCCTCACAATCTGCCGAGGAAAATGATTTGGAAATCGAGGAGAAATACAAGAAGATTAAGTAGAAGAATGAGGAGATAAAGACTGAGATATATTCTCAATTCCTGAAATAAAAGCCTGGAAATCAGAATAGGCTATTATCAGCCTTTGATTATTCTATCAACAAAATGATCATTTCATTCCTGCAACCTACTACCTCAACACCCAAAATAGTAGCAGACTATAAAAAGGTGGACTTTGAGGTACACACAAAAAATATTCATGTGTTGGACCAGATTAAATTTCATAGGCATAGCTCTGAATTGTTGTATTCTACAGTTGTAACTAAAGCAATGAGTGCTACTAAGCTACATAATACTATCCTTAATATGCAGGATCATATGAAAATGGATAAAGCATCCTTATATGCCAAGGACCTAAGGATTAAAGCCTTAGAGGAACTAGTTTTACAGGTGGGATATGATCCCTCAAAAATTCAAGCAATAGAACTATTAATCAAGAAGAAGAATGAAGATATAGCAACTTTGAGGAAACAGCCCAAGCTTCCTCAAAGTGAGCATCCAAAAACAAAGGAAATCCTCTAGGATCAGAATGAGAAAGAAGAAATGATGAAGCTCATACTCAAATTAACTTCTCAAATTAAAGAGATGGAAACACAAATGGACTAGCTTGTCCAAGGGAAAGAGACTGTAAAAGAACCTGAGATTCCTATAATTCCTACAGTCATCCCTGTGATAACTATAGCAATGACTTCTACTTTAGGATAGAAGCTATCACCAAAGGGCCCATTGGAAACTGCAGCGCCAGTGGTTTCAGGCACCACTTCAGCTACAAACTCTTCTACTACAAATGCACAGCAAACAGATGAAGCTAGCCAAATTGTCAAAGCCATGGAAGAAATTTCTTTAAATACAAATGAAATCAACAGAATGAAAAAGATGATTGAAAATCTTGAAGCTACAAATAAAACAGCTCTGATAAATGCTAAAACCCATGAACAAAAAACAATCATATTGGGAGAATAGATCAAGAATTTACAAAAAGAATTGGATTTCATACATCAAATCTCTTATATAAAAAATCATCTCTGGACTAACATAATTGAATCCATTCATAATAAATGGCCTTCAATTCAAGTTATCTATGAACATAAATAATTGTTGTTGGCAGCCCAGACAGAGAGACAAAATACAAAAGATGAGTTGACTGATAAGCCTGCTCAGGCTTTAAAACTTCTTACATTTCTGAACAACAAGAATAGGGAGGAACTTGAAGAATTGAAAGTCTTAGACAGGACAGAAACCATCTTACAAATCAAAAAGGTTATCACTAAAAAGAGCTTAATGAACAATCTTGAAGAAAATTGTGAAGCAATGAACTTGGCCATAACTAGATTTATGGTGAAATACACAAATTTAAGACAAAGGGGCTTACTAGACATACATGTTTTTAAAGAAAAACTTATGCCCGAGAAGGAATATGATAAATAGATCAAGGAGTTTGCTAAAGAGCAAGTAAACAAGCCACTTTCACAAGGCACTCCTAGAGGAAAATTTCTCCTTCAATATTTTGAAGAACTATTCTTCTTACAGCATGAGATTAAGCATCTCTTTGTCATCAAGCCTACCTTTGCGAGATATATAGAGGCTGATGAGAATTTTAGGAAGTTGAGGAATGTCCAAATTCCCAAGGCAGAAGAGTGGAAAACTTTTACTGATTTCATGTAAAGATGAAAAGTAAAACAGTGAGATAATATTACATTAAAAATAGTCGAAAGAAACAGTTGAAATAAAAGGACAGTTTGCTGGTTTTTACTGCCAAAAAGATATTTTACAGTAGTAAATCAATGAAACTAATGGTCAAAGAGTATCAGCGTTAAAGAGCATCAAATTAAAGAGTATCGTAAGAAAGAGTATCAGCGAAGGCAAGTAAAATGCAAGATATTTCCTAGCAGCTAGCAAGTAGGAAACCTAGAAAGTCAACAGTTCCTTGTTAGCTAAAGAGTTCTATTTATTTTGGATAAAAAGGACAACTTGCTATTTTTTAAGCAGATTTCCCTTTTATTATGTAATGATATTTTCTTTTTCCTAAGATAATTCCTAGAACTCTTCTAGGATATTTGTAATTTTTTTTTGTATAAATACTTCTACATTAGAAGTATTTAGGGTGGAATAAAATTGCTCGACTTACTATAGACATTTTTGCTAAACATTGGAGGCTATTGTGTTTTGTATTTCAAAGTAGCAGACTGGACAAGCTAACTGGCATCATAATTTAGGATCCTTGTGATAAGATGATGACTGAAGTACTTCCGACTTGTCATTGTTTCCTTTCTAAGTTTCATGCATTCATTTTATGTTTGTTCTGTCTAAATGTGTAACTAGGAGTATTAAAAGGACATTTTGCTATTTTTTACTGCCAAAAAGATATTTTGGAGTAGTAAATAAATGAAACTAATGGTCAAAGAGTATCAATGTTAAAGAGCATCAGGTTAAAGAGTATCAACGAAGGCAAGTAAAATGCAAGATATTTCCTAGCAGCTAGCAAGCAGGACACCTAGAAAGTCAACAGTTACTTGTTAGCTAAAGAGTTCTATTTATTTTGGATAAAAAGGACAACTTTTTGTTTTTTAAGCAGCTTTCCCTTTTATTATGTAATGATATTTTCTTTTTCCTAAGATAATTCCTAGAACTGATTGACGACGAAATGGACTATATTCTATACAGCTTAAGACTAAGGGCAAGTAAGAAAGTCTTGACTCACTTTCACTCTACTCTTTTGAAAAGAATGGAGACTTCATTTAGCACTTATTGCCATGGACTAAGGCAAGTGGGACTGAAGCTAGTAGTTCAACTAGGGCTAGTAGTGACTTTATCTACAGCTCATAGTTCTGACTCTACAGACTGAAGCTAAGGCAAGAAGGGCAAGACTGATGGAAAACTAGTATTATAGTCTAGAGGCCATGGGACTAATCGGGGAAGTGGGCCTTTTCAAAGGATGAATGAGAAGGTTTTTTCATATCTGGTCTACCTGAACTTCTTGCCTGCTCCCGAACCAACCAACCCAAGTAGTCATGTCTCAGTCTCATTTGTTGGAACCTTGGGTGGGATTTTATCCTTATTATTGGTTGGTTAAGTGTGCCTAATTTATTGATGGATTCCCCCCACCTCACTGGGAACATGGTTCGAGTAAGAGAACTGGCCTTTTGTAGTCCCTGCATCGATGACCATACACAACAACTCTGAGCCCCTGTTCTGTTGTTTTAGGTCTATAGACAGAAGTCGCTTATTTCCTAGCATCCCTACCTGTTCCATAATATCCTTAGCTAGCAGAAGTTCCGGTTCCAGTTGGTGAAGATCCAGAGCGTGATCCACCAGATCCTGGCTTTCGTGATCGTGATGCTGATGCTCGTAGTATATATTTAGAGCCAGAACCACCACTAGCATAGGCAAGGGCAATATATAGGTAGGTAGGTAGGAGCAGGATCGAAGGTGGAAGGAACAGAGGCAGTTCAAGCAGTCGATGATCCAGGACCAGCAACGGAGGTCAAAGCAAAAACAGTAGTTTATCCAGTACCAGTTCCAGTCCTATACTCAGTAGCGGTTCCAGGTATAGCACATCAAGATCAATACCCATAAGCAGGAGAAGCAAAGAAGATAGGAGCAGCAGTTCATTCTGTTGATCCTTCTATTGGTTCAGCATTTGGTTCCGCAGTACCAGGTCCAGATGAAGCAGCACGAGCAATTCTAGTCCCAACATCCCTTCTAGTTATAGGAGGACCAGGTGAAGCATATGTAATTACGTATATAACAATAACAGAAGCCAGAAGCCAGATGCCTTGAACCTTCAGCCAACCTTCAGCCATAAGCCAATAGCCTTGAACCTTCAGCCTTGAACCTTTCATCTTCAGCCTTCATCACAAGCCCCAAAAGAGAGTTGTTCCTATCCTCACACATTTCCTCACCCTGCCAGGCCTTGCCCTCAGAAGCGCAAGACCTCCAGACCTTCACAAAGGCCATAGTTAGTCCAGTCTCAGAGATCCTGCCCTGCTTCACAATGAATGCTATCAATTTAGATATATAGATATATACGATAACCGTTCTTCCCCTCTTCGTTATATTCCCCTCTCAAAGATTTATATCCTACATGAGAAGAGAATCTTCCTTTATTTATAAATATGGACCCTGCAGCAAATAACATGGGTTTTTTGTATCGTATCGAACCTACCTCTGGATGACCAGATAACCGAAGGAGAGATGCTGGTATAATATGCGGGTCTCCCCCTCCAAGCAGGATCGGAAAAGGTTGTATTAAAGCTTCGATCGGATATTTGTAATGTAGAAATTTGAATAAATGATATATTATTCACCGAGATTCTCCTCATCACACACTATTTTAGCTTCATTCATAATACATAATCTCTTCTACCATTGATCATTACATGTGGAAATAAAATCAATTGCATGCACACATTAAAGCCATAAAATTCACACATATGAACATAGTATGTAATGGGAAAGCTTAAAGCTGAAAACCCCCAAATATCTGTATATTGTATATGTCATAGAGATCATGTAACAATCATCATACAAAGCTCCTCACAAGCTCTCAGTACAATCTCCAATTGCTACACACTAATCGAGCTAGATCTAGCAAAACACATGCTCCAATCTCTGCCACTTAATAGCCTGCCTCTACTGCGCAATCCCTGCTAAAGAATGCCTCTTGATGAGAATGTACTACCCCAACCTTGCTCACGCAGTCTTTATAGGCATCTCTACTGAGTGTTGGATGCAAACCATGCATCACTTATAGTCACAACTAATAGTCATGCTTGCCCTTTCACCTATCTCTGCACTGGTCTCCACTGAAACTGTCCATGCACTGAAGTTAACTGATGTATTCTTTAGTTGATTAATGAGTTTATAATTATTGAATTAATTATTAAATAATTCACACCACTCTCACTAATTGTATCAGTCAGTTAAACTAGATACAAATAGCTCAACTATGTTTAGATTAGTTAAACTAAACACAACTCCATTAACTCGCTCAATCAACTCCACCAAACTCTATCACATGAGTTCTAACTGAAGTATCCATGCAATAGCTCCACATAACCCTTAGGAATAGCGTAATTCCTTCTGTCAGCTCCTGTGCCACATCTGTGCACTTAACTGAAGTGCTCCAAGAGAATAAGATATTTTTTGTTTAGAGTCCAAATATTATTCATTTAATATTATTAGAGCATATATTTTCAGGTAACCAATCTAAAAATAGATTACGCAGCTAATAATACAAAAATAGAAATCCATCTATTTTCCAACTTGACCAACCATCCATAAATAGCATCACTTGACTTATAGAATATGCTCCATATGCCTAAAAATAGACATAGTCTAAAAATAGACTTTGCGAAAAAAATATCACTAGTGTGGCCCCCACCTAGTTTTGGTGATCACTTTATCTAACTAGGATTAGGAATGATGTTTCAGGATGCCTTCTTCACTGTTTCTTGTTGCAATCTTCAAGAGTTTTTACTACCAAAAAGATATTTTATAGTAGTAAATAAATGAAACTAATGGTCAAAGAGTATCAACGTAAAGAGCATCAGGTTAAAGAGTATCAGCGAAGGCAAGTAAAATGCAAGACATTTCCTAACAGCTAGCAAGTAGGACACCTAGAAAGTCAATAGTTCCTTGTTAGCTAAAGATTTCTATTTATTTTGGATAAAAAGGACAACTTGTTTTTTTTTAAGCAACTTTCCCTTTTATGTAATGCTATTTTCTTTTTCCTAAGATAATTCTTCGAACTATTCTAGGATATTTGTAAAATTTTTCATGTAAATCCTTCTACATTAAGAAGTATTTAGGGTGGAATAAAATTATCGACTTCTTATAGAACATTTTGCTAAACATTGGAGGCTATTGTGTTTTTATTTCAAAGTAGCATTGGATAAGCTAATAGCATCATAATTTAGGTTCCACAATGATAAGATGATGATAGAAGTACTTGACTTGTCATTGTTTCCTTTCTAAGTTTCATGCATTCATTTTATGTTTGTTACGATAAATGTGTAGCTAAGAACCATTACTATGGGATTGGTCCAATTAGTCAAGTGCTCCCTATCTTTAACTAGTTTCCATTTTAATGTTTTCTTCTAATTTCCGGTGCAAGGAACCCTTAATTGCTCCTTCTCCCATTTTACCTCTGCCTTCTACTTCCATTTTCTTGATTAAAGGATCCTTAAGAGCCCTTTATCCCGATCATACCATTTCACCAAAAAACACTTTCCCAAATCTCTAAGGGTTATCTATCTTTCCCTGAATACATTTGTACCATTTTGGCCTTGACTTCTAGTGCTGCTAGCTTGATTTAGACTCCATAGCCCAATGGAAAAGTAGATTTCTCTCTATTTTACCTCTGAGTAATTTTTTTCCCCCAACCCCTTTAAACCAAAACCAAATTGTACTTTCATAACTAGCCTAATATTATAAATCAAAACAAAGATAAATCTTAAAGAGAGAGCCCTCTCTGAACCCTAGGAAGGCTAGATCCTAGAGTTTTAAGTAGGTTTGTGGTTACCTCTAGTGTTCTTTGACTAAAAACTCAAAATCCCACAACTTAAGAAATTACTAGAGTGATAACATATTGGCGACCATACTGGGGAATAACCAATCTCCAGTCTTAAATTTAGTCTTAAAGGAAAATTTTCAAATTATCCTTTCACTTTAAGATTACTTTTATAGGTTGTGGGTATTCAAAAACAGTCATTCTAGCTTCTAGGAAAACCTACTATACCAGGTCTAACCTGGATCCTAACCCTACAATTATAGTAGATAACCCAAATCAGATTGGTAAAAAGAAAAAACAAACTGTCAATTTAGAAACTGAAGTACCATTAAGAAAAGTCAGTTATTTACCCAAAGAGTTAGTGAGTCTAAATGATATTGATTTTGATCTAAAGTTTGAATATTCATTATTTAAAACTAAATCTGAAACCGATTTGAAAAATATTGTTATAGATCCTATTTTTATTTCATTTCTGAATGCAAAATAGAAAAATATTTCAGTAGGAACAAAATCAAATAAATCTGAATATCAAAATATAGTTGAAAAGATTAATGTTTTATTGCTTAAAGATATTAATGAAGCTATTGAATTAGCTCAATTGTTGTCTTACATAAAACCTCTAGTTTCTCAATTGCATACAACAATAATACCAACAACAGATTCATCTTTATATGATGCTACTTCATTTATCGATACTACTGCAAGTTCATCTATAGATCATTTCATTCCTAGATTTCCTTTGCAACCTAGGATATTATTTCCTTCATCCACTCCATCCACTACATCCACTACTTTACATTCAGATTTTAGAAGCACCACATCTTTATTTCCTAGAAATTCCATTTACATACCAGATTCATTTCCCTACTCTTCAACTACAGTTTTCAGTTCATCAGCTACCATATCCAGCACTGCACCTATTACTACTATTATACCTCCCAGCTCAGCAAAGCTTCAAGCCATGGATGCTAGATATGATCCCCTTGTCTTACCCCAAAACCTCCATGACATGCCTCAATATTATCAAAAGAATATACCAATGTTTAATGGCATTTCACAACATACTGCTCAACAACATGTAACTAAAATGACATATTTCTTGGAGATTTATGAAATTGATGAGTCAGATGTCTAGATGAGGTTATTTTCCCAGAGTTTGACAGGAGAAGTTAAAAAATGGTTCAAAAATTTAGCTCCTGGTAGTGTAGCTGATTTAGCTATATTTCATAGAATATTTTTAAATAAATGGGAAAAGAAAAATAACCCCCTTCAAATTTTTTCTGAGTTTGATGCCATGAAAAGATCTCCTACTGAATCTATCCAAGACTATTGCACTAGGTACAATAGTGTCTACAATACAATACCTACAAATCTTAAACCTACACCTTACTCTGTTATGCTCAAATTCCCTGATGGATTTGATGCAGATATGGCCTATCAATTAAGAGAAAGAGATGCAAAAACCTTAGAACATATGCAATTAGATGTTTTAAGTTTAGAAATCAATATTTTAGCTAGGAAAGATAGACTTAGAAATGAAAGAAGAGTTACAATTAAAGAAGAAGGTTCAAACTTAGATGTTAAAATAGATTTAATTTCTAAAACTTTAGAAAGGGTGGTAGATAGATTAGATAATATAGAAAGAAAACCTCAATGGGATAATAAGCCTTAGATTATAAATCCCAATTTCAGTAAAAAAAAATAATTCTAGAAAAGCTAAAGAAGCAGCTCTAGACCAAAATATTAGGCCCCCATTTCAGGAGAACTATGATGAAATTTCTCAGAATAATGATGAATATGAGGATGACATCAATCATCTAATGGGAATATATGGAACCAATACCATTTTCCTCACTCAAGAAGATCAAGAACTATTTGAGCTTCAACAACTCAAATTAGAATCCAGTGAATCCTTTGACTAGAAACATGGTTATGACTTTGCCATAAATGAAATACACAGTCAGTATAACCTTAGACATAAGAAAAATAATGAGTCTTCTACAAAAAATAATTCCCAAAATCGAAACAAGAAAAATGTAGAAGCACCAAAAAAAAAGTTTTGCAAATCCTCCCAAAGGAAAATAAGCAAAACTCCAATCCTTCCAGTCCTAAAAAATCAACAAGTCCCAAAATTGTTGATATTACTGATGAAGTAGCTCAATCTTCCAAATATGTACAGAAATCTAATACTACTAAAGCTTCTAATTCAGTAAAATCAACAAATTCTGATCCTAAAAAGCCTTCTGTTGATCCTAAATCAGTAGATCCAAAAACTAATAATTCAAGAACACTTGCTGATAATTCTAAGTCTGATAAAATTTCTGCTGCAACAAAAATTTTCCCTGAAAATAAATTTAAAAGTGGCAAAACTCAGGAAACTTAGACAAAGAATATCAAAAAAACTAAAGATATAAATACAACTGTATAAACTCAAGAAAAACCAACTCAAACTATAGTTAATAAAGATGAATTACTTCAAATTAGTAAATCTCAACCCTCATTTAATACTTAGACTAAAATTGCTAAGTTAAAAATACCCATTCCTTTAACAAAATTGGTAAAAAATGACTTATACAAATCAACCATAACTAAAACACTGAATATGAATGACGGTGAAGATGCAATTAATTTGAATGATGATCAACCTGAGTTGATTTTTGACCCTGATGTGAATCGAAAGCATTGATATGGATTATTCCCTCCTTTTTATATCAGTATTACCATTCATGATCTAATTTTACATAACGCTATGTTATATTCGAGAGCTTCCCATAATTTAATGCCCAAATCCATAATGGAAACTCTTAATCTAGAAATAACCAGGCCTTACAAAGATTTGTTTTCATTTGGCTCCAGCAAAGTTAAATGCTTAGGATTAATCAAACACTTTTGTGTTACTTTAGTTCAGTACCCTAGTAAAATTATATTAATGGACATTTTAGTAGCTAATATCCCACCAAAATATGGTGTTCTTCTTTCTCTCTCATGGGGAGAAAAGTTGTAGGGATCTCTACAACTGGACATGAGTTATGCTACCATATCAATGTTTGGTCAACCTAAAAAACTTTATAGGGAAACATTAATTAAGTTCATGGTCAGTAGTGCTGAAAGATACATAAAATATCCTATTTATTCTACACCAAATGACCTTGACTCTTTTATTTTTTGTAACTCTGATAATAATGAAATTCAAACTGAACTTATTGATAAAAATCCAACACCAAACAATGACAACATCTCTCATGAATACATTTGGCACTTAGACTTTAATGGCTCTGTAAACAAATTAGGAGCAGAAGTAGGAGTATGGATTACAAACATGGAGACTAATCATTCAAAAGGACATGCCTTTAGACTCAACTTCAAATATATAAATAAGATGGCTGGGTACGAGGCACTCATTTTAGGCCTCCAAATCATTAGAAACTTTGGAGGAAAAGGAATACTAATCATGGGATATTTGGAATTAATCATAAAACAAATAAATGCAGTATATTATGTTCATAATCCTAGATTAGCTAGATATAGAGATACAGTGACTGATTTAATTAATGATTTATTGGAATGCAAGTTTGCTACTATACATAGAAAACAAAACATTCAAGCACATTGTTTGGAAACTTTTGCTACTACATGTAACTTACCATTCCAACCAACTCATAGGTACACTACTGAGGTTAAACATCAACCAATTATCCCAGACAACCTCAAGTACTGTCAGATTTTCTCTCGGGATGAACATATTTACCATTTCTTAAATAATGAGGAATAATTTCAAAAATAGATACAGACTGTAAAATAGATTCAGATTTTGATTGTGAAATAGGTAACATAAATGTACATAATTTTGATAAACCTAATCTATTTACTCAATCTTACATAGACATCTTAGAGAAGGTAGACATTGAGGAAATCATTGAAGAAGAAATTGGCATGATAGATCTAAAAGATAATTTTTTTCCTAAAGGTTTAACTCCTTTGGAAGACCCTTTTGATTCCAATGATGTGCCTAAAAAGCCAAAAATGGAACCAGATAGGTCTGACATTGAGGAATGTAACATCGGGACAGAATTAAAACCAAAAATGATTAAACTGTCTAAATCTTTACCTCCACAAGAAAAGGAAAAATGCATTGATCTTTTAAAGGAATATCAAGATGTATTTGCTTGGATTTATGAAGATCTCAAAGCTTATGAAAAAAACATAATCCAACACAAAATTCCCATAAAATATGATCAAAAACCATTCAAAAAAAAATTAAGGAGAATTAATCCTATTCTATTACCTTTGATAGAAAAGGAAGTAAAATGCATGTATGATGCTCAGATTATTGCACCAATCAGATATTCTGATTGGGTTTCAAACCTAGTACCAACAAGAAAGAAAACAAGTGAAATTAGATTATGTGTCGACTTTAGAAATCTTAACAAAGTATCTTTGAAGGATAATTACCCCTTACCTAAAATGGATCATATACTACAAAGGGTAGTTGGTTCCTCTAGAATTTCTTTGTTATATGGTTTTTCAGGATACAACCAGATTCTTTTCCAAAAGGAAGATCAGGCTAAAACATCTTTTACCACTCCTTAGGGCACTTTCATGTATGTGAAAATGCCCTTTGGTCTGATGAATGCAGGAGCAACCTTTCAAAGGGCTATGGACATAGCCTTTGCAAAGGAGATTCATGAATTCTTGATAATTTATTTAGATGATATTACTGTATTTTCTAAATCAGATAATGAACACTTGGATCATTTGCGACATGTATTTACTAAATATAGAAAATTTGGTATATCTTTAAACCCCTAGAAAAGTCTTTTTGGATTAGAGGAAGGTAAGTTACTAGGGCATATAATTTCAAAAGAAGGTATTAGGATAGATCCTGCTAGGAACATTCATCCACCTAGAAACATAAAAGAGTTACAAGATTTTTTAGGTAAAATTAATTTTTTGAGAAGATTTATTTCTAACTTAGCTGAAATCATCAGAGAACTAAATAACATGCTTAAAAAAGTCTCAATTCTAAAATGGGTTGTTGAAGCCAAACAATCATTTGAATCCATAAAACAGGCTTTAACTAAAACACCAGTCTCAATCAGTCCAGATTTCAAAAAAGACTATAATTTTTCCTTTTCCATCAGAGCATACCATTGCTGCAGTTTTACTGCAGAAGAATGATCAAGGTTTTGAATAGCCTATAGCTTTTTTAAGTAATACCCTTAGAGATGCACCTCTGAAATATAACATAATGGAGAAACAAGCCTTAGCTTTGGTTAAGGCCATAAAAGATTTCAGAGTTTAAATTCTCTATTCCCACTTAATTGCATATGTCCCTAATTCTATAGTTAAAGACATTCTTGCTCAGGATGGCACTGATGGAAGAAGAGGTAAGTGGATTGTCACTATCCTAGAATATGACATAGAAATTAAACTAGCTAAACTCATTAAAGGACAAGGATTAGCCAGATTGATGGCTTAATCTAACTAGAATGCATTCGACATAAATTTTATTGCTCAGGTTGATGACTAGGAAGAGATGGTGACTCCAACGATCAGTGAAGCCTTTCTAGATTCACCTTGGTACTTAGATATTATCTTTGTACTTACAAAATTACAAGCTCCTCCTGGATTGTGTAGGACTAAATCTAGATTCCTTAAACTTAAAGCAATGAAATTTTGTATTTTAAATAATGTGCTTTTTTGGAAATAACAAAGTGGGATATTATTAAATTGTTTACTGAAAGCAGAAGTTGAAAAAATACTTGAAGAATTTCATGCAGGTGACTGTGGAGGGCATTTATATTGGAAAATTACTGCAGATAAGATCCTTAGAGCTGGTTTTTACTATCCTACCTTATTTGCTAATGTTAAAAAACTTGTTACTTCATGTCATAAATGTCAAATATTTGAAGGCAAGAAGAAATTGTTACCTTTACCCTTAAAGCCTATTTCAACTGAGATACCATTTCAACAATGGGGTTTAGACTTCATTGGAGAAATTCCCCCCCATCCTCTGGCCAACATAAGTGAATTTTGACTGCCATTGATTACTTTACAAAGTGGATTGAAGCCATTACTACTAGACAAGCCACTGATACAGTCATAATTTCTTTCATAAAAAGCAACATTTTGTCAAGATTCGGATGCCCTCAGAAAATAATTACTAATAATGCAGCAGCATTTAATTCTAAAAAGATGATTTCTTTTTGTCATAAATATCATTTTACCCTAGGTCACTCTACTGCATATTACCCTCAAGGTAATGGCCTATATGAATTCTCGAATAAAAGTCTTGTAAATATCATTAAAAATTTACTTTAAGATAACAAAAAGACTTGGAATAAAATGTTAGTCTATGCCTTATGGGCAGATAGACTTACTACCAAAAAATACATTGGCACTTCCCCTTACCAGATTGTATATGGGATGGATGCAGTTTTTCCATCATCCTTAGGTGTTCCAGTAATGAAGATTATTCAAGAATCACAAGTGGAAATCAATGATATACAAAGAATAATTAATCAAACTATTCATCTACAACAAACAAAGGAAGAAGTCTATGAGAAATCACAAGTCATTCAGGATAAAATCAAGAAATTTTTTTATTAAAGAAGTAAAGAAGATGACTTTTACATTGGAGACCAAGTGTTAAAATGGGATTCAAGGAGAGAATACAAAGACAAGCATGGAAAGTTTGACTTTCTGTGGAGAGTACCTTATGTAATTTATGGATATAGGGGTAACGATGCTTTCTTTATCAAAGATTTGGATGGAAAAGATATTCAAGAAGGACCAGTAAATGGTAGAATTCTCAAACACTACTATTCTTCTGAGTTAACCAATAGTTAGTCCTATTTACTTTTACATCATTGTAAATATACATTGAAGTTTTAAATTGGATTGGATATTTTCTTTACAAAGTTGAAGCCCAAAGAGAAGGCCCTAAGCTTTGCAGGGTAAAATATCATAAACATGAATTATTGCATAAAACAAGAGACAATTACTGGATCATCATGGTCAAAAGTCTTAGAGTTCTTGACATTTGACCAGGAAATGCCATCCCCATGTGAAGCCGCTATTAGGGTACTATAAATATAGGATTCATAATTTTGAATTGAATTTTGATAGTGTTGTAAAATATGTACATACCTTGCTTTCTGAAAGTTTTTTTCCCATATTTTAAAAAATAAAAAATCAAAACATCAAAAATCAAAAAGATGGTAAAAAGTCCTAAAAGAAAGATCAAAGGACTTAAAAATATATAGACCCCAAAAGAAAAAACTAAAAATAAGACATGAAAGTGAGCAAGTCCAAATGCCACTACTTTTTACTTTTTGCAAATGATTATGGCAAAGTGTCAATAAATGCCATAATCCATGATGAGTTAAAATGTTTAATCTTGACTTGTCATGTTTTCAATTTCCATGTTTTAGATAGTGAATAAAGATTTGTCATATAGTTTAATCCTGACAAATCAATATATAGGTAGAGAATAATGAGGAGCTCAACAGTTTAATCTGAGCCCTCGGATGAAATAAGGTAGAATTAGATAGTTTATGCTTTAAAAAGAATAAATGTTTCAAGGTTGCAAGCCTAAATGCACCTGCTAAAAGGAAGAAAAAATGCTAGAGTAATATTGGGTAGGTAGAAAGAAGTAGGAAAAAGTATGTAATATTCATCACCGAGAAAAAATCACTAATTTCACCTCCCTTTTAAGTATTTAGTGTTTGAGACTATCATTCAAACAGGCTCAGAGCATTTCTCTGACTTTTGTTGGGACCGGACCCAAGGCTCAATGACTAGTTAGTTGAAAATGTTAAATTCTTATGTTAAATCCCCATTTACCATTATTTATCCCTCATTCATACATTTTAACTCATTTTCATAAGTAAAGACTCATTATTACTAAATGAAACATAAAACCCCATCGAATTAACTTCCTTCATTCAGAAACATACAAAAACCCTCAAAAATGCCTTATCTTAAGTAAATTGGGGAAATGATGAAAAAAACAAGCTTTGCTTTACTTATTCACTTTACTTAGTCATATTGTGTATTTTTGTGTATTCCATTCCCCTTTTCATATTAAATTTTAACTTAGTTTATTAAGTCCTTAAATAAAAGCTTATCCTATTTATCTAATTCCCTATATCTAAATACCCCCAAAAAACCCACTATTACAAATATTTTGGACCAAAGTTATTATCCACATATCAAAATAAAACCCAAATAAAGCACCCTTTGGTCTAAAACTAAATTTAATTAAATATCCCGCCTCCTATAGTTATTAAAACATTCAACAGGTTTAAAACTATATAATAAAATAAAAGTTGCACCAATACATATGTTCAAAACAAAACATATTCCCTCGCTCATCAAACTTTTATCCTAAGTATTTTGAATTTGATTAAATGTTTTGATAAGGTTTGAAAAACTTAACCCATTGCAATGTATATACTAATCCTTCCCCGCATAAATTCATAACCCAAAGTTTTATTGAAATTTAACTAAGGTTTGTTTCAATTAAACATTAACCCTGCACCTATCCATATTTTCCATAATATATAAAGCCTCATGCTTTATATTGTTTAAACCACGATATATTTTAACTATGTTTATATACCCCCGCCCATATACGTAAACCCCTTTTATGTATATAACACCTTTAATTCAAAGAATATTTTATAAAGGTTTTACCCGCCGACGCTTATCAAGAGCCCGATCTCACCATTCTTTCAACCGCACCTTTCGAATAGATCCTCACCCTTCGCTCTCGATCGCAAGATATAATGGCCCCAAATGAGTATCGCATGGGAAAAATAATCGACCACTACAACCCAAATCGAACATGAAATGGGCAAT
This sequence comes from Pinus albicaulis, assembly GCA_034641835.2. NCBI lineage: Eukaryota > Viridiplantae > Streptophyta > Pinopsida > Pinales > Pinaceae > Pinus > Pinus albicaulis. Next base: position 23,176,728 of record MU968382.1, on the reverse strand, counting down.
ATTGCCCATTCCTCCCTCCGCAATGTGGCAACCTTTTATTGGATTGCGTCCGTTTGAGGTTAAAATGCTTACCACTCCAATTCCATGCGATAAACACTCTCCAGTTTCACTTTCAAACCTGAAACCACTCCCGCCATTGACGAGAGTTGCATTTAATAAACATTTATGATAATTAATATCATGGGTTAAAACCTTTGACACACCATTTTTTATGTTTATCTGCGCTTTATGAACTTTGAATAGCTCCGCTTGACTATGTAAAAGCATTTTTAGCCCCGATTGCCAAATTACGCCTAGAAGTTACGAATTTGACCACAATTACACCATTAAAGATTGACCAAGAGCTATTCACTACACCAGTAAGCCAGACCAGACCTCAAAATAAACCATGGTCCTCTCAAAACCTTCATGAAGCCGAATACTTGCATCTTAAGGTATTTTCCGACAAATTGAAGCCTGCAAATTCAATTCTAAACCATCAGTAATTAAACCAGGCCTTCAATTAAGAGGTTTCACCGGACTAAATGGCTTAAAAACACCAAAAAAGAGGCCAAGCCCTGGCCAATTTTTTCCAGGAAACCCTGTTTCACACGGCAAGCCTTTTTGAAGCCAAATTCCCAATTTCCAAAGCTTGAAGACCAAATGCAAAGCACCTAAAGGGTTAAAACTGCTTAATATACCATAGAAATCCTTTTTTCAATTAAACCCACTCAGGAAACCCTTTTTTTTTGTTTTATGCCATTTTTACATCCTCAGATAAACCTAATTAAGAAAAAATCCTAAAAGAATCCATCCTTAGCCTAAAACTGCTCAATTTCCTCTCTGTTTAATATAAAAATTCCTGCAAACAGTCTAATCTTGCAGTAGCTATCCAAAATGTCTAAAAAACAAAGCAAAGGCAAACCAGAGGTATCCAAAGCTCCTAAACCTACCCCAGCCATCTATGCTAAATCTACTATACCAGTGAATCCCCTTCAACCACCTATGGTTGCTACTGAAAGAATCCCTTTGACTGATCTTGACTATAAAATTGCAGACCCTATTGTTGAGTTTAATTTGATGGATATACACAATTGGTGTTATGAGAAATATCTAGACAAAGATGATATTCCTATCTGGGAAACTAATTTTCCTAAGTATGTAGTCCCTTTGACTCATCCTGGCCAAGAATTCATCAAACGATGTTAAAGATACTATGAGCTAGATCAGAGGGCTACAGTAAATGCAAAAAAATAAATATTTTTCACCATTATAGCCTAGTCAATTAATCAAATGCTTCAATTACAACCTAATCCCCAGGCAGTTCCCTTGTCTATAGAATCCTTGACACAGCTATATCTAGGCTTAGACATCCCTGAGAGGTTCATGATCTTCCAAAACTTCATGCCCTCTCATGTGGAAATCCCCAAATTAAACCCTCCATACTCCACAGCTAGATTTTATGAATGGTCCAAACATATCATTTCTATGCTTTCTTTTGTTCTTGGTTATTTCACAGATGAACATACTGATGAGTCCATTCTAGGTTTCCTATCTACTATGTCCCCTGGTCAACCTCCAGCAGTCATCTTTGACTATGTTGGTTTTATGGCAGACACCATCCATCACCAGCTGACTAAGTTACCCACAAAAGTTGTCTTTAGATATTCATCTTATCTTTTCCACTTGTTTCTATTCTTTCAACCAGAGAAGTTTCCTATTTCATTAAAAAATATGGATATAGAAGGAAAGCCTTTTTCTATAGTTTTTTGGACCTCACTACTTAGAAAAGAGGGCAGCGATTTTACATATTCAGATTTTTCAGAGCTCTTTTTATATCCAGCAGTGAACATATTTAATAAAATAGAACAGCCCAGGATCATTGAGGAGATGAAAAGAATTCTACAGCTCTCAGAACAAAATAAGGTTGGAGATTGGTATCTCTATCCAAAATACACTGAGTTAAGGATTTTTGGGTCTAACTTATCACCCTATAAGTTTCCCAAGCACATGTGTATGAGAATTTTTTCATTAGAATATCTTAGAAAATTTCTAAAATCAGACTCAATTAACTTTATGGCTGCCGAAAAGAAGACTTAGTTTAAGTTAAAGAATCAAGTTGGCCCATTCATAATCAACAACAGAGATGCAGAAAAGGAGATTACCAAGAAACTATCAGAGTACAAATTTGAGGAAATTTTTTCATGGAATTATGATCCTCAAGGTATCTTGAGTAAGCTAAGGTTAAAGTGCAAGTTGACACCCTTTATCCATGAAGCCAAGCCCGACATAGAAAAGTTTGCAAATCAAATTGAATGGCTGGAAAACACATTGACTGATACAACACAAGCTCTAGAAGTTTTCAAATAACCACAAGCATAAAAAAAGAGAAGCAGGGAAGAAGGAGCCTACATAGCAGAAACAATGACTGAGACCAAATTAAAATTGATGTATAATAAAAGGCCCAAACTCAGTTCAGTAGAAAAGGAGAAAGTTACTATTGATATTGATGAAACATATGCTCCAGAGGTCAACAATGATGCAACAATAGTAATAGTGAATGAAACTCCTGGTGAAATTCTAAAAGAGAAAACAACAAACCAGGTAGACATACAAATGATTGAAAAACAACATAACATGCAGGCCTCTTCCTCACAATCCGTTGAGGAAAAGGATTTGGACATCAGGGAGAAATACAAGAAGATTAAGCACAAGAATGACGAGATAAAGACTAAGATATATTCTCAATTCTTGAAACAAAAACCTGGAAATCAGAATAGGCTATTATCAGCCTTTGATTATTCTACCAACAAAATGATCATGTCATTCCTGCAACCTAATACCTCAACACCCAAAACAGTAGCAGAATATAAAAAGGTAGACTTTGACTTAGACACAAAAAATATTCATGAGTTGGACCAGATTGAATTTCGTAGGCATAGCTATGAAATGTTGTATTCTACAGTGGAAACTAAAGCAATGAGTGCTACTAAGCTACATAATACTATCCTTAATATGCAATATCAGATAAAATGGATAAAGCATCCTTATATGCCAAGGACCTAAGGATTAAAGCCTTAGAGGAACTAGTTTTACAGGTGGGATATGATCCCTCAAACATTCAAGCAGTAGAACTATTAATCAAGAAGAAGAATGAAGACATAGAAGCTTTAAGGAAACAACTCAAGCTTCCTCAAAGTGAGAATCCACAAACAAAGGAAATCCTCCAGGATCAGAATGAGAAAGAAGAAATGATGAAGCTCATACTCAAATTAACTGCTCAAATTAAAGAGATGGAAACACAAATGAACCAGCTTGTCAAAGAGAAAGAAACTGTAAAATAACCTGAGATTCCTATATATCCTACAGTAATCCTAGTGATAACTACAATAGTGGCTTATACTTTAGGAGAGAAGCTAGCACCAAAGGGCCCACTAGTAACTGCAGTGCCAGTGATTTCAGCCACCACTTCAACTATAGACTCTTCTACTACAAATGCACAGCAAACAGATGAAGCTAGCCAAATTGTCAAAGCCATGGAAGAAATGTCTTTAAAGACAAATGAAATCAACAGACTAAAAAAGATGATTGAAAATATTGAAGCTACAAATAAAACAGCTCTGATAAATGCTAAAACTGATGAACAAAAAGCAATTATATTAGGAGAACAACTAAAGAATTTACAAAAAGAATTGGCTTTCACAGAGAAGATCTCTTATATAAAATATCATCTCTAGACTAACATAATTGAAGCCATTCATAATCAATGGCCTTCAATTTAGGTTATATATGAGTAGAAAGAATTATTGTTGGCAGCCTAGACAAAGATACAAAAGACAAAATATGAGTTGACTAATAAGCCTGCTCAGGCTTTAAAAGTCATTACATTTATGAACAGCAAAAATAGGGAGGAACTTGAAGAATTGCAAGTCTTAGATAGGACAGTAACCATCTTACAAATCAGAAAGGTTATCACTAAAAATAGCTTAATGAACAATCTTGAAGAAAAATGTGAAGCAATGAAGTTGGCCATAGCTAGATTTATGGTGAAATACACAAATTTAAGACAGAGGGGCTTACCAGACATGCATGTTTTTAATGAAAAATTTATGCCCCAGAAGGACTATGATAAAAAGATCACGGAGTTTGCTAAAGAGCAAGTAAACAAGCCAATTTCACAAGGCACTCCTATAGGGAATGTTCTCCTTCATTATTTTGAAGATCTATTCTTTTTACAGCATGAGATTAAGCATCTCTTTGTCATGAAACCTACCTTTGCTAGATATACAGAGGCTGATGAGAATTTCAAGAAGTTGACGAATGTCCAAATTCCCAAGGCAGATGAGTGGCAAACTTTTACTGATTTGTTGTAAAGATGAAAGGTAAAATAATGAAATAAGATTACCTTAAAAATAGTCAAAAGAAACAATTGAAATAAAAGGACAGTTTGCTGGTTTTCACTGCCAAAAATATATTTTATAGCAGTAAATCAGTGAAACTAATGGTCAAAGAGTATCAGCGTTAAAGAGCATCAGGTTAAAGCATATCAGATGAAAGAGTATCAATGAAGGCAAGTCAAATGCAAGATATTTCCTAGCAGCCAACAAGCAAGACACCTAGACAGTCAATAGTTCCTTGTTAGCTAAATAGTTCTATTTATTTTGGATAAAAATGACAACTTTTTGTTTGTTAAGCAGTTGTCGCTTTTATTATGTAATGATATTTTCCTTTTCCTAAGATAATTCCTAGAACTCTTCTAGGATATTTGTAAAACATTTTTGTATAAATACTTCTACATTAGAAGTATTCAAGGTGGAATAAAATTGTTTGACTTATTATAGACATTTTTGCTGAACATTGGAGGCTATTGTGTGTTTTATTTCAAAGTAGCAGACTGTACAAGCTGACTAGCATCATAATTCAGTATCCCTGTGATAAGATGATGAGTGAAGTACTTCCTACTTGTCACTGTTTCATTTCTAAGTTTCATGCATTCATTTTATGTTTGTTTTGTCTAAATGTGTAACTAGGAGTATTACTACAGGATTAGTCAAGTGCTCACTGTCTTTAACTAGTTTTTATTTTAATGTTTTCTATTGATTTCCGATGCAAGTAACCCTTAATTTCTCCTTCTCCCGTTTGACCTCTTCCTTCTACTTCCATTTTCCAGATAAAATGATCCTTAAGTGCCCTTTATCCTGATCATACCATTTCACCAAAAAACACTTTCCCAAATCTCTGAGGGTTATCTATCTTTCCCTGAATACTTTTGTACCTTTTTGGCCTTGAATTCTAGTGCTGCTAGCTTGATTTAGACTCCATAGCCCAATGGACAAGTATATTTCTCTCCATTTTACCTTTGAGTGATTTTTTCCCACCAAACCATTTAAAACAAAACCAATTGTTCCTTCATAACTAGCCTAATATTCACAAATTTAAACAAAGATAAATCTTAAAGAGAGAGCCCTCTTTGAACTTTAGGAAGGCTAGATCCTAGAGTTCCTATTAGAGTTCCAAGTAGGTTTGTGGTTACCTCCAGTGTTCTTTGACTAAAAGCTCAAAATCCCACAACTTGAGAATTTACTATAGTGATAACAGAGGCTAAAAGAAATTTTACAAAATCTAAATAACTAAGGTATAACAGAATGATATAAAAAATAAAAAATAAGTGCATGCATGCACTTGAAGAAGTATGAGACTGGCCATGATATATTATAATGGTGCATCACTAGAAAGGATTTACTTTGTATGTCTGTATACATCTTATAAGATCTTTCCCATTTAGTTTGAAAGTGTCCCTACTTTCCTCCTCATTTAGGAGTGAGACTATAGAAGATAAAAGTATTATGATAATGTGTCAAAGGTCATCTTTCTAGACAATAATGCATGATGATGACTTTACATTGACACTTAATCTCCATCTCCACTTTTTTTCAGCTTAAAAAAATGAACTTACTTACAAAAGGATGTCATTTCTTTGACCATTTCAAATATTCATGATGTGAACTTTTTACGATGTTTTTTCCAATTACAAATTAATTGCAATAATCTTGATTTCACTTGAAATTCAATGTTCCTTATTTTTCTATTCGATTTGTACACTCCTCCAAAATTATCTTTAACTTCCTCTCGACTTGCATAAAATGAGAGAATGCTTATCCGATAAAAAATCCCCTCATGCATTCCTCTTAATGGAAATTTTCATGATCCACATACTTTATTTTGATTTTTATATATCCAACCATGGATTTAGAATAAGTCAAATTCCTGTGCATACATAAATATATACATACTCATACATACCCTTCTATAATGGGCATTTCCTTCTCGACTCAAGGTGTCTTTTTCTTGTGAATGTTGCTCCATTCTTGCCGCCAATTTCTTCATATAATTCACGAAAATTGGCCAAACCACCTTTATTTTAGTGACAATGGAAACCTCCTTAATGGTGCTAATGGATATTTAAGGTTTGAACCAATGATGTCAGAAAGATTTCCTTAATAGTGTACTCTATCACCAACTCATCTACAACTCAAGGTTCAATATTATTATTTTTAGAGATGAATTAACCGAGTGATTATCTAAACACTCTTCCAACAATATCCTAATACCAAAAAACTTGACATTTTTACATAATACTTATATTATAATATTTTTTGACTTATATATACTATCATATATTCATCTACTATGAAGTTCCAAGATAAATAAAGTCCCTTGACGACTTCCATAATTTTAATTAAATTGTGAATACTTATCAAGTGGATGGTAGGGATTTAACCTCCATGTAATATTCTAAAATATTTTTAAAATTATTCACAAATTAAATGTTGATATTTATCTCCAAAGTGGTCATGATGTAACATTAGACAAATATTATAACATAAGTGCATGTAACATTCATCTATAATAACGTTTCAAATATATAATGCAATAAAAGATGACTGTCAATTTATAAAGCAAGACTTAATACAAGTGAATAAAAGTACCATATGTATGAAGCTATATACATGTAAACTAACAGTAATTGATCTGATCCTTCTCACTTTCAAGAAATTTGAAGAGTACAGTAGTGCAACATCAATTAAAAAGCCTTAATTGTCAAAAGATAACATATGTGTTCCATTAATTCATCAAAGCATTCACAAAATTACAATAGTGCATTCTTTGCAATTTTTTTTGAAAAATTTCTCACTGCTCTCTAAATCCATGAGAGGGGCTTAAATACTAAACTAACTATGTTCTAAAATAGATTATTACAAAAATATAGAGGAGGTTTCAAACAACCATCCTCATAGGACTAACTTAAACTACAATCTAGGAAAATAAAATAACAATTTTGATTTATGAATTCTGCCCTTTCTTTTGGATTTGGTCATGAAGTTGAAAAATGTCTATCATAGACTTGAGTTGAGTTGGCTGCAAAATCCTCGATCTGACCTGTCCCTTGAATACTTCGTTTGAAAGCATTGGCTATGATCTTTTTGTTGAATCTGTTAAGGATTGTAGAATCTGATACTGATGATAAGGTTTGATCAGAAAATTCCAATAACTTTCTTGATCAAACTTATTTACCTTTTTAATTACATCATCCTATGTGTGTGCCTTCTGCTTCCACTGTGTTTCTAGTTTTTTTACTTATGATAACACTTCAGACATGTACTCTTTGAGAAGTTCTTCTTTCACCAGCTGTTCACATACAGATTGAATAATTTCATTTGATAATTTTGATGTTTTTATTGTTGCTTTCTATGCCTGCTTAATTTGTGCTTCCCAATATTTGAATAGGATATCCTTATGAAACTTATCTACCTGAGGTAGATCAACTTCCTTTCCTGAGTCTGATGCTTGCCATTGAATGTGTTCATTGATTTTATTTTCGAGTCTTTTGCATTAAATTTTCTAGATAGCTATTTTTTGGATTAGTATTTTATTTGAATCACAATAAGATTCAATCATAGAAGCTTGATGACAAATACTACAAGTTATTTCTTTAACTTAGCATTTAGAACCAATGCTTCTTTTATAAATTTCTCTAGTTGTGATTGGCTCTGTAACCTGGTAATTATTGTTTCTAGTTTTGCTTGTTTCTCATTGATTTCTGCTTGATGATGCAATTTAAGACTATTGAAATCCTTTTGAAATGGCGCCATCTTTGCTTTCTTTTGCTCACTGGAGTTGGATTTTTCTTCATTTAACAGACTCTCTAGTTCCTGTACTCTCACTTCCTTTTGCCTCAGGAACACTCTAACTTCAGCAGCTTTATCAACGGTGGCAGTAGCATATGCCCCTGCATACTGTGATAATTTAGTTAGATGTTCTGTAGGGTCATCTAAGGAATCCTTCCATAATACATCAACTGATTCATCTGTGAGGTTTGATATTGTTTCATCAGTTCTTCTCCTTTGGTTCCTCTTAACTACAGCCTTATAGATAGGACTGTAGAATATGTCTAGTGAAGTGTTTTCTTAAACTTGTAAAACTATTTGTTCTAAAGGGTAGGCCAGTATGATCCTTCGATAATGAGTCTTTGGAACTTGTTGTAGTGGATTAACAGTTTCCACTATCTTCTGATAATGTTCAGGTATTTGAAAAATAGTTACTTGATCAGTATTGGGATTAGCCTTAGGAGTTTTTATTGCTTCAGAAAAATCCTCCAGTTCACTACTAAAATTCTTTGTTTGTGACTTTTTAGACTAATCTAGTGTGTCATGACTATGTTGAACTTTTTGAGAAGTTGACTTTGTTCCATTACTTTCTTTCCACTCCTGCATCTGTATCTCTTGGATTACCTGATCAATTATCTTTTCTGGGCTATCCTTTCTAGATTCGGATTCATTTTCAGAGTGATCCAAATTGTGAGATTGATGCTCTGATTGACCTGATTGAACCCCAGACATGTCTTTTTCTTCATTAGCCAAGATGATACACAAAGTAGGTATGTTCACATCTTCAATATTTAATAATTTGAGAGGAACTCTCTCCAATATCTTATTTCTATATATTTGGAATGCTTCCAAATCATCTTGGCCCAGTTGGCTGGATGAAAACTTGACTATATATGAAAAATTTTCCATGCCTTGGAATAAACAATCAAATCCATCTATTTCGTTTACAAAAGGCTTCATTTTCAGCTCTGTAGTGTAATTTTTGATTACATCATTTGGATCGTATAGCCTCTTTGTAATTTCTGCTAATTTTAATAGATTAATCTTGGACACTTCCTTGTAGGTATGGCCAATATCAAAAAGTGCAAAAGTGCCACATTGTACAGGGAAATTAGGCCAAACGACCTTCTTAGCATCTTTCAGTTGTTTGGTGATACCATTGACAAGTTGATAAGCTATCTCTCGTGCAAGAAACTTATCAAGAACATAATATGGTAGGACGTGGGGAGAAGCATAACTCTCGAATACTCTAACATATGTGAAATTATCCTCTACAAGCCACCTATCCACAGAAAGAATATCTGCGCTAGCCTCTTCAAAAACCCTAGGGGCCTTCTTATTGAATATCATTTGGTGCATAGGAAATATGACTCCATAACAAATTTTATAAAAATGTAAGTGGAAGTATGAATCTCGAAGGGATTTGTGGTAGATTTGGATTGGGGTAGGGTCTTGGGTAGTCCATTTCCATCCCATCGTAGGAAAACTAGAAGAAAAGAAGATTGCATCCATGCCATAGGCAGACATATAAAAGGGAGGTATTTATCTATATGAAACACTCCTTTTATTCCTATATTCTATGATGTGTTTGGCTAAACTGTTAGATAGGATATTTTCCCAACTCAAAATTGAGGAATTGACGTTTGCGTCAATCAATGGAACCCAATCTACTAAAAACCTAGTGGTATCAGGTTTGAAAAACAATCTACACAACATACCAGAAATATAAAAATAAGGGTAAGGAAGTTGGGAAATAGAGTACCTACCAAGTTTATCTCGTTTTAGATTTACCTGGTCTTCCTTCCATTCTTTTATGACTTTTTTTAAATCTGGGTTGTTTGCTTTAAAGCTTTGCATAAAATCTTTTTCATGGTTTTGTTGTGATTTTGGTAAGTGGTACATTGCTTTCAAATCATTTGCCTTGAAAGAACCAATATTCTTGCTTCTTGAACCCTTAAAAGTTCTATATTTTATGTTTAAGTGGTTAATTTCCCACTTAACCATATCTGTGTAAGGGACAACTTTTGGCGTTGTGGCTATCTTGTGGATGAATGAACATGCAACTTTGAAATTAGTTGGATTTGAAGAAACAGATAATTCTGCTGAAGCAAATTTATCCATCACTATTGGCTTTTCATTTTCGAAAAACTGATACATCACTTCCCATGAAAAAATACCACATTCCTTGTTGCAGGTGGTATCTGAAAATAAGGGGGCCATGTCTGAATCTTTGGTAGTCGGTATTTGAGCAATAGCTTTTTTTTTCTTGTTCATCTCTTTCTTCTTCATTCTATTGGTTAGTTTCATGATTTCAAGTATATAGAGTAATCATTAGAAATGTATGGAATAAAGATACAAATCCGTTGTTAATTTATTTCAAAATATGCAAAAATAGATATGAATCTCATCAAATATGATATAAATCATCGGTAATCATTTCAAAAATCAAATTTCTTACACCTTCACACGAAATATCTATCAATCAACTTTAAGCTGTTAGATCTCAAATTTTGTTTTGATACGACATAATCCATTTCACATTGTTGAAGAGGTTAATCCCCTCTGCGGACAGAGGCGATCCCTACTAGCCCAGACCGGGTCTAGCAACAATCAATCACGTTACAGTGCAGGTTCCTAATTACAAATAAACCAACTTGTGATGAAGGCTTACCTAGAATCCAACGCTGTCGTTTTTAGAAGAGGTAGTTCTCTCGTTCCTCTGCTTCGGCAGATCAGAATCCTCACGATCTCTGTGATCGGACACCTGCACATGCAAGAAACAAAACAAACGCAAGCATAAAATCTAGTATATACAACTATATGTCAGTCGAAGAAGACATAACTCATGATCATAATCAAGAACAAGAGTGGAACCACAACCAATAGTCACTTATCATTAATACATCAAAAGAAGAATACAGCCATAGCTTCGACGCAGCATTCCCCTTCGGCGGGTCGTTAGTAGAACATGTCTCGATAAAGCCTGTCAAGGATGGGACAAGCCTCTCTCTTCGAATACTTGACAATAGTCTCCTTGCTTGGATTTGGCCTTAAGGGAATTAAGAAGGCTCTTGCAGCATAAGGATGTGAAGGCTCTTGGGAACCTAGAGACTTGGAGATTCAACCATTCAACCCCCTCATCAATGGATGAAGGCTGTATTTATAGAGGAGAGAAGGAGGTTGGGATCCCTACAATAGTGGAAGGGAGGCCGTATCCCTTGGGAAGTTCCCCATAAGGTGGAAACAAGAGGCCAAAGGATGAAGGCCGTGGTTATTCAGTCGAAACCACTCCTCATGACTCATCCATAAAGTTGTTGTAATCGAAACATCGCCTCTTTATTTAAAAAATAGTCCTTATTAAGGTTGGCGCAGGTGCGGCTCTGCGACAGAGCGCCAATTGGCGCACCCTCTTTGGAGGATTTGCCCCCTTGGCACGAGGGCTGAACTGTGTAACCGCGTCAATGGAAAAACGACTATTTTTAGGGTTTTTTCCAAGGAGATGTCTTCAGGGCAATCAAAGTACATGTTAAGGGGAATAGCATGAAGGTGTCTTCAAGTTATGTCACTACTCACAGGTCATGGAATGAGTCCTCCAATGTGAGGGATGGGAATTGCAAGGACGGTGACAAATTTCTGTGTAACAGATGCCCCCTAAAGCATGAGGCCCGAGAGAGAGAGAGGGGTGAAATGATTTACGAGAACATGTCCAACTGAAAACATCGCCGTCGGAAAACCTGCGTAGATAAATACAACTGATATCTCAAATACATGATATATATGTGGTATGGGCGCAGCCATCCGTAACAGAGTATACAATAATCTAGAACCAAGGCATGGACACAGCCATCCAGTGAGGATCGATAAATAGACTCAGGTATGGTCGCAGCCATCCAATCAGTGAGTCATGTAACTAATCATAGTAATCCACAAAATTGTAGCCTGGATTATAACAGACAGGAATCCAGGGTCTTGCGCTCCATCTCGACCCGAACAAAGTACAAGTTCAAGCATGCGAATAAGTGAGCTGAAGTCGAACATGCAAGAACATCTTTTGATTACCAGCCAATGATGAAAGCTGTTAACAGACGCGAGAGAGACCACCAATAATGACAATGGCCCTCAAGGTAATATAGGTACAATCCATAGCATGTGAATCAATGAGCTGGCGTCGAACACACGCAGAATCACTCGATCGGAGGCCAATGATGAAAACCTCACGTCGAATGCGAAGAACCTGCCATTGAGGGATGTAGGTTCCAAGGTACCAGAAGGGAGTCTCTAGATCAGCTTCCTGGATAATGAGCTGAAGTTGACAGGAAGTGACCTTAATCGAAGGTGGGCCATAGTGTTTCCCACATCATCGACACGAGACAGAGGAACATAATGTTTTTGTGAATTAGGATCAGATAAGAATCAGAGGAGGGTTGAAATTTTGCATAGGTCAACTTCTCTTGAACATATTGGTAGCATGACAATGGATTTGGAAGTATTTGACATCAAAATATCAGAGGTCATGATGACGAGGAAAAGAGCAGATGAGAGGTCAAACAGGATCACCCAAACCCATGGAGGCAAGTGAAAAAACGAGATGAGATGTCCCCAACCCAACACGAATGCAAACAAGTGCCATGTTCAAGAGCGACATACTGCCGACACGACAATGATTATGGTTCCATTTTTCCCACCATTTCTGGCGAGTACCTCTTTATTTTTACACAAGCTTGAAGAGGATACCATATGCTTGTCATATAAATCCGTCCTTCGGACGAACCCATCCTAGTACATTTAACGAGCCCTAGGAAGGGGCGACTCAAATAACGTCATTACGACTGAATCCAATGTCATTAGGGTTTAACGAGTCTGACATAGGAAGAACTTGGTGTCTTTTCATATTTCGAGAGTTTGAAAAGACGGCGAAAAAGTAAACTCCAACAGTCCCTTTTCGTAAATAGTTCCTCATATCCGAAAAGGTAGAAAACAATATCTGGGAAAACCTCCTAGTCACAATAGGCTAGGGTATTCCTTTTTCATAAATAATCTATCCCAGCTCGAAAAAGGGGTAAACGTATATTGGGTAGATGTCGATTCATAGCCACTTTAACAAGATCGAAACGACAAGGGACTCGACAAACTTTTCATGTCTAGAGAGTCAGAAAAGAGCTGAAAGATGACTCCTCCTGGAGGAACGAGTGGTATCAAGGGTAGCAATTGGTTTTGGTAATGGTGGAACTGCTCAAAAAAAGTAAAGGTTAAGAGGCTGGTTAACAAGACCACTCATCGCAGTGGTTCCTCAGGAACGGTTAAAACAACCAAGTGAAGGCATATGATTGGCCAAGCAGATAGTGACGATGGAGTACGAAAACCAAGGCTCATCTGGCAAAAACAGGCTGATAAAATGAAAATCACAAGAGGTAAAATGGGGATGGTTTCATTTTTACACAAGCTCGAAATCGAAAAACTTTACTTGAAGTTGGTTTCATTTTTACACAAGCTTGAAACAAAGATAAACTATGCTTGAAACCGATTTCATTTTTACACAAGCTTGAAACAAAAACAAACTATGCTTGAAAATGTAAGCATGCCCCCAGCATGGTGACTCAATTCGAGGCACATGCCCCCCAAGCTTCAATCCATATGAAAGGCAGATGGAGTGAAGGTTCAAATTACAAGATCAAGGGAAAGAATCGATTGGGATTTTACGAGATCTTAGCAAAGACTTGAATTGAACAGGAAAGTGTTTCATTGTTTTAATGAGGTTGACAGATTAAAAGAGCTATCCTCAGGACACCTTGTTTCATGGTTTAAGGAGCTTGGCACAAGACAAGGAACTCTGCTCCGACAACCTTGTTTCATTTCTTAAGGAGCTTGACACAAGAAAGGAACCATGCTCTGACAACCTTGTTTCATTTTTTAAGGAGCTTGACACAAGACAAAGAACTCTGCTTCGACAACCTTGTTTCATTTTTTAGGGAGCTGGACACAAGAAAATAACCATGCTCCAAAGACAACTCATCATGATGAATAAGAAGTCATCGCTTCCAAGAGTTCCACTCCTGATGGAAGGAAAACATCCTGGAAGTCAGGACCCAATGCCCCTAGCACCTGATGCACAATGGCACTATCACTGAATACAGGCACGGGGTAGGTAGCCACGCAGTTGACCTGTGGTGGGGCAGATACAATGGGTGGATAAAAACCAGGAAGGGATGATGGCGGGCCATCTGCCATATCAGGACCAAAGAACGAAAGTTGATCAATGGTCACGATCCGTCCTTCATGCGGAAAACAGACCACACGAAAAAGGGAGGAGACAAGCGCTCCCATGGCATAGGTGTAATCGCGCCCCAAGAGCAGATTGAAATCCAAGGGGCCTGGGACAACCATCACGTCCAGATGGACGGTTTTACCTCCCAATGTAACAGGTAACGCTGGAAGGATCCCTAGTGGTTGACTAGTTCTTTTGTTGAATGTCAACAGATTCTGCATAATAGGCGCAAGCGGCGGCGAACTGAAAGCTTGCCAAGTAGTTGAGGATAGAACACTAATAGACGTGCCTTCATCTATAATGGTGCTGGGTACGACCAAACCAAAAGCATGTATTGTGATCTCGAAAGGCACATAAGACGGAAGGCGGTATCGTGCGAATCGATTCCAATCAAAGGAAGCGACCAAACTACTCGGAGGGGCTACCATCGAACTGAGATGGTCTTCCCCTGGTGTTATGGGATAAGAAGGAGCATCCTCCACAACCTCCATCTCGAAGGTGGGAGGAGTGTCCTCCAAGATCTCCATCACGGGAGGCGGAGGAGCAGCTTCTTGAGGTACGGGGACAGGAGAATCTTTCTCCAAGTCCGAAGAATCTGAAGAAACCAGAAGAACATGAGGGGTGTGAGATCCACTCTCGACGAAAAATACCTGGTGCACTGCAAGTTGGACCAGTTCAACTGCTCCCACGACCAATGGTTGGTCAGGAACAGATTCCTGAATTTGAATTTCTGAGGGAGTGGGATCAACCAAGGATGGCGAAGCCAGAGATTCTGGGTTCGATCCCCAGTGGAGTTGCCAAATTGTTGAAGAGGTTAATCCCCTCTGAGGAGAGAGGCGATCCCAACTAGCCCAAACTGGGTCTAGCAACAATCAATCATGCTACAGTGCAGGTTTCTAATTGCAAATAAACCAACTAGTGATGAAGGCTTACCTGGAATCCAACACTATCGCTCATAGAGGAAGTAGTGCTCTCATTCCTTAGCTCCGGCAAATCACAATCCTCATGATCTCTGTGATCTCGAAAGGCACATGATACGGAAGGCATTATCTTGCAAATTGATTCCAATCAAAGGAAGCGACTAAACTACTTGGAGGGGCTACCATCGAACCAAGAAGGTCTTCCCCTGATGTTACGATCGAAGAAGGAGCATCCTCCACGACCTCCATCTCAAAGGTGGGAGGGGTATCCTCTGAGATGTCCATCACGAGAGGTGAAGGAGCTTCTTCTTGAGGTACGAGGACAGGAGAATCGTTCTCCAATTCTGAAGAATATGAAGAAACAAGAAGAACCTGAGGGGTGTGAGATCCACTCTCAACGGAAAATACCTGGTGCACCGTAGATGGAGCCAGCTCAACCGATCCCATGACCAATGGTTGATCGGGGATGGGTTCCTGAATTTGAATTTCTGAGGGAGCGGGATCGACCAAGGATGACTCTTGACCAATCGTAGAATCAAATGGTGGAGGACTCAAAGAAAGCTGTTTGTAACCAGCCAGAAGGCACGGCGCAGAAACAGTCGAGTTATCCAACACTCGCTTGGCTTCATCCATATAAGGACAAAGGTGAATGGCATGGTGCCCTTCACACAACTTACATGGATTGGTAATCTTACCCTGCTTCTTAGGAGCCTTACCAGCACCAATTGAAGACGTGCCCCCAACCTGACTCCCGGAAGCCAAAGGCAACGGTGGGCAACCGTTGGACCATACTTCGAGCACCTTGGGAATGCCAGGGCAGTCTCGAAGAAGATGGTCTCCCGTGCACAACATGCAAGGGAACTTGACTTTCCACGAGGGGTTGGAAGGTTTATCAAGAGGAGACGCTTCGAAAGCAATAGCTGCAGCTATAGCCTCTCTCTTATCAGACTTCTTCTTCTTAGCCACCTGGTTACTCGAATCCAGACTTTCACCAGGCAAAGTAGAAGAGGAGGACGTAGAAACAGGAGAAGAAGGGGAGAGGTCCACCTTGGAATCAACATGATGTTTCTCAGGTGGAGGAACTGATTGAACAGTAGCCGAGACATTTGGGACCACAGAGGTTGAAAACAACCAAACAGGAAACCCAACAGTTAACCCAGGAAGGGACAATGTTGCCATTTAAGGAGCACCAACATTTCCAAAAGGAGGAAAAGGACCAATATTCCCTTCGGAGGGGATTCCTTGGTTGGTGAACTCTGGAAAAGTTGCCATCAACAACTCAAAACCGCACACGGGCTAAAAAACCAAGGCACACAATCAAACAGCTAAAAAGCAAACTCTAACAGGGCGTGTGATTGCAGGTGATTTATTTTACCACATTGAAACTTATAAACTTCACCGTTTCATGTTTTAAGAGTCGAGAAACAGATAAAAGGTGACTCTATCTCTTTCAGTTTTGAAACAAGCGTGAAAGGACAAGCGCTTGATGACCTTTTCAAATTTAAAGAGTTAGAAAAGATCGAAATGACTACTCAGGAATGCTAGGCAAAGGGTGTACCAAATAACCGTGAACTCCAATATACACCTTAGTTTCAAAATGAAAGAGAAATCAACCAAGGACTTAACGTACGTGCAAGAAATCTCCCTGAATGCTGTGTCCGGTGTATCACGGGTATAGGGAGGCATACCTAACTTCCTATGGATAAAGGATAGAAACCTAGTGGGGTCTCCCTTTATATACTCGACGGTACGGGCAGCACAAGTCCGTACTAGCGCTGTCTAAAGCCAAGAGGCGAACGACACCTACTAGGTTTAACGATGCCGAAACACATCTATAACCTAGACCTCTAAATGTTTCGTTAATGTTTCAATGCTGCCTTAGTGTAAATTGAATAAATTTTAATGTTTATCTTCAATTACGTTTCAGTTTTCAGGCCCTAGCGAATGCAATGTCTCAAAATCTGTTATATGCAGCTATATGAGAAAAGAAAACTTTTGAATTCGGTGAATGATATCTATTTATGGGAAGAGCTTCAAACAATGATGCAACAAACAACAAAAATTTAAAAGAAATTCTTCCAAACTAGATGAATTTCACTATACGAAAGTAGTCTAAAACATTCAACGATGCGAATTATGCAATGTAATCTATGCAAAATCCCCTTTTTCGAAAACTATGCACTTGTAATCTATGCACAATTTCCTTTTTCTTTTCAAATTATAAGAATGCACTCAATGCATTTTTTGATGAAATGAGAATCTACTTAATGCACGCTTTTAATGAAAGAGAATGCACTGAAAGCGATTTTTAGTTTTCAATCATTAAACAATGTGATCTAAGTTCAATGACAAATCTCAAAAAATACTTTTCAATGCAATGTGACCTAATGCATTTTAACGAAAAGCAAACTATGAGACGAAAACTAAAAGAACACAAATCTTCTTAATGAAGGATGAATGCAAAAGAGATGTAAACAAACACTAAGAATGCAATCGTTGTTTCAGAACACTTTGTAACGAAATTCCTCAAAAGGTGACAAAACACAAAGAGGACTTCTAAAGCACGAGATCAAAACAAGGCATTCATTCCCTTTTACATCAAGCAATCATAGCAAAAAGACATTCCAAACAATGAGCAATGTAATCTATGCTCATACAGTGGAAAGGTCGGAAGGGAAAGACACACTGGTGAAGGATTTAGGGGAAAAAATTTCAATTTTCACACACCCTAAAATTTGCACGACTTTATCATTGACAACTAGCGCCAACTAGCGCGACTTGCTCACTGACAACAAGCACCAACGCTTGAAAATGAAAAAACAAAGAATTTCTCCCAACCAAGACCAGACTCACCACTTCAAGCAGAATCTCCAAGACTCAAATGAACCATGTAATCTAGGCTCAAGGTGAGACCAAGCGGAATTTGAATGAAGAAGAAGCCAATCACTCAAATAACGCAATAAAACAATAGACAAATGCCAAACAAATGCAAAGAAGCAATCACAAGGTTGACTGAACAGATAAACACCAAAAAATCCAAAGGGAGGCTCAACACACAATAGCACCTAGATGCCCTAGGGCTAGAATGAAAAATCGAAGGAAAAGGGAAAACAACCAAAGGATGAAGGTCACAGTAAGTCAAACAAGGCTCTAGAACACTCAAGCAGTCGCAAAAACAAGACCAAACACTCAGATCAAGCTCGGAAAGCTCAAAACACAGTAAACCCTAACACCTTACAGGATTGGCGCGACTGTAAGGCTGAAACTTGCGCCAGAGTAGGATTGGCGCGAGTAATACACTGATAAAATGCACCAGTTGGCGCGAATGTCACACTAAAAACCGCGCCAGCCGAGTTTACTAAGGAAAAATTAAAAAAGAGCAATCCAAGTAGCAGACCAGTGATGGTAAAGCTAAAAAAAATCCAAACACACAACAAGAGCTAGCCCAAAAGAGCTGATCAAGCAAGAAAAGTCAAGGATGGACCGAAGAGACAAGACAATAATCCAAGAGTTCAATTCATAAACTAGACTGGAGATTGACTGAAGTAGCTTTCATCTACTTCGCTAATGCAGAGCAATAGCGTTTCGAAGGATATATGGCTAACTTCAGGCTCCGTCTGTAGTTTACAAAGTAGAACAAAAACAAGCTAGACGATCCCCAGCGGAGTCGCCAAATTGTTGAAGAGGTTAATCCCCTCTACAAATAAAGGCGATCCCTACTAGCCCAGACCGGGTCTAGCAACAATCAATCACGCTACAGTGCAGGTTCCTAATTGCAAATAAACCGACTTGCGATGAAGGCTTACTTGGAATCCAACGTTGTCATTTGTAGAAGAGGTAGTGCTCCCGTTCCTCTGCTTCGGCAGATCACAATCCTCACGATCTTCGTGATCGGACACCTGCACATGCAAGAAACAAAATAAATGCAAGCATAAAATCCAGTATATACAACTATATGTCAGTAGAAGAAGACATAACTCATGATCATAATCAAGAACAAGAGTGGAACCATAACCAATAGTCGCTTATCATTAATACATCAAAAGAAGAATACAACCATAGCTTCAACGCAGCATTCCCCTTCGACAGGTCATCAGTAGAACATGTCTCGATAAAGCCTGTCAAGGATGCGACAAGCCTCTCTCTTCGGATACTTAACAATAGTCTCCTTGCTTGGATTTGGCCTTAAGGAAATTAAGAAGGCTCTTGCAACATAAGGATGTGAAGGCTCTTGGGAACCTAGAGACTTGGAGATTCAGCCATTCAATCCCCTCATCAATGGATGAAGGCTGTATTTATAGAGGAGAGGAGGAGGTTGGGATCCCTACAATAGTGGAAGGGAGGCCAAAGGAGGAAGGCTGTGGTTATTCAGTTGAAACCACTCCTCATGACTCATCCACAAAGTTTTTGTAATTGAAACTTCACCTCTTTATTTAAAAAAAAGTCCTTATTAAGGTTGGCGTGGGTGCAGCTCTACGACAGAGCGCCAATTAGCACACCCTCTTTGGAGGATTTTCCCCCTTGGCATGAGGACTGAACTGTGTAACTGCGCCAATGGAAAAGGGGCTATTTTTAGGGTTTTTTGCAAGGAGATGTCTTCAGGGCAATCAAAGTACATGTTAATGGGAATAGCATGAAGGTGTCTTCAAGTTATGTCACTGCTCACAGGTCACGGAATGAGCCCTCCAATATGCAGGATAGGAATTGCAGGGACGGTGACAAATTGTTGTGTAACACACATGCTCGAGTAATTAAATTCCATCAGTTTGCATATCTACATGTATAACTTTTACCATTTGTGATGTTTACCCATAAATGTTGCGAAATGTGATGGAAGCAAACTACAAATCGCAACTTTTATGTGATTATGAATTTGTTTTCGATTAAGTTATGCGAAATGCAAATTGCGTATTAAAAAGTCAAGCGGTTGCACTTAATAGGACTTTAGAAATTTATTTTTATTGCTTTGTTGGCTCATCGGGCCCATGCAATCACACTTATATTGAATTTCTTTATGAGTTGGTTGTTTTAAATAAGGTGTTTGTGATAAAGAAATTATAAAGATAATTTAAGTATTTGCAAGTTTTTAAAACATAACTTCGAAAAAGGTTAGCGCATTTCATAGCCCATGCAACTTAGAGGTTTGTAAGTCTTTTTAAGCTATAAGTTATGCATTTTTCAATGCGCTAAAGGAATAAAGTGGAAAACTCAAAAGAAAACTTTTATTTCCTAAGTTTTTGTTTTTTGAAGCTAAAAATAAATTTCCTATTTATTTCTAAAGGGTCCCCATTTATTAAAATAAATGGGGGGTTTTTTTTAGCACAAGAATTGGCGATTCACTTGGGAGAACCAGATATCTCTGACTAAATTTTTGAAATTTCTAAAACTTTTTGAAAAATAAAAATAGTTGCAGGAATGAATTTCAAACAAATAGTATCTTACTAAGAAATGAAATTTCTCTTGTTTACTATTTATAAGAATCCCTCTTTTAAAGATATAAGTATGAAAATCTATATCAGTATTTACTCAGTTCAAAGAGATAAAGCAGGTGGCTCTTATAGATTAGCTTTATAAAAATTTACTCTTTTATCACAGGTAGAGCCTCTGTTCCAATAAGCAATTTAAGCTTTTTCCAGAGTTACCTTTTACCCAACAATGATTCATTGTCCCATCTAGTGTTTC
The DNA here is from genome assembly GCA_034641835.2 of Pinus albicaulis. Lineage (NCBI taxonomy): Eukaryota > Viridiplantae > Streptophyta > Pinopsida > Pinales > Pinaceae > Pinus > Pinus albicaulis. Next base: position 23,155,714 of record MU968382.1, on the reverse strand, counting down.
TTACAATTTCAAAAATAAACTCTAATTTTTTGAAACTTTTCTTTTTTTTGTATCATTTTTTATTTTCTTAGAAGCCATTAGCTTGGCTTGGTAATCAAATGATGACAATGCCATTCACTATTTTTAATTGAACTGATGAAGACGACTCTTGATGAGACCCCTTGTCTTCTTGATATAATCTCAAGTCATTACCCTGTTTTAGTAGGCAGTAATGGTAATTTCAGTTCAAATATTTCCTTATGAACATGGTAAACAATCTCTTTATGAGACTTATTATCTTCTAAGTTTTTTCTACTCGTTTTTGAATTTCTTTTAAAAATTTATAAGTTTTCCCGGATGGGGTGAATCATTGGTCCTTTTGAGGATTCTAGATGATAATGTCGAGTTTTAGATTGCTTTTCTGTAAAAGAGTCTTTACTATGTTAAATATTCTTTTCTTTACTGATAAAAGAATAATCATGCTATACAAGGATGAGATTTCAGCAGAGAATAAATAATTTCAGTGAAATTACATATTTCAGTAAAAATAAAATCTATTTGTCTTTCAAATCATTTGATTGTTTTCTCAACGCTTCTTATTTCTATAAGTGATAAATAAAAAGGGATCATCTGAGATTTTATCTTTGAAAAGCCAAAAATTTATACTAAGCAACTTTTATTGTTTTTCAAGGAAAAGAAAAAGACACTAGTATACAAGGAATAGAAGGGGTTACCTCCTATGAAAAGTATCTTTTCAAAATTTGACCATTAACAGGAAAAGAATCTTTTTTGCCTAATAGATATTGCCATAAGAATGTTGATGGGACTATTTCTTCAATTATTTGAAATGGACCTAGCCAGATTTTTTGAAACTTCATGTGTTTACCATTTTCCCCATGCGCTTTGTCCCATTTAAATACCAAATCACCAATTTGAAATTTTTTTGGAGTAACAGAAGTTGAATCAAATGAGGATTTTACTATCTATTGATGATGTGCATGAGTCTGTTTAGCCTTTTCTCTTTCTTCCTCTAACTTAAGAATTTGATGTTGTCTAAGTTGTAAAGAAGAAGCAGGAGATTCATCAATAAATTGTACTAAGGAAAGAGAGGGAATAACTACATTGGTGGGAAGTACAACTTCTTTTCCATAGAAAATATTGAATAGGGATGTTCCAATAGAAGATTTTTGAGTTATTCGATCTGCCCACAGAGAAAATATTAATGATTTATGCCAATTTCGTTGGGTTTGATCAATAGTTATTTTGATTATTCTAATCAAGTTTTTGTTTGTGGATTTTGCTAAACCATTTCCTTGCAGATAATAATTTGTGAAATACTTAAGTTTAAAACCTCTTTTAATTGCAAATTCCATCATAGTAGTTCCTAAAATGTAAGATGCATTATCAAACACTAAATCAGTAGGTAAGCCAAACCTGGTTATGATATTTTGATCGATGAAATCAATGATATTCTTAAAGTTGGCTACTTTTAGTGGAATTTCTTCCACCCATTTAGTAAAGTAATTTGTAGCTGTGAGAATATATTTGTGTTGTTTGGAAGAGTTAGGAACAATATCACCAATTATTCTAATCCCCATTTTTCAAATGGTTGTTCAATATTGATTAGTTGTAATGGGAATGTTGGCTTCCTTTGTCTTCCAGATGTACTTTGAAACACTTTACATTTTCTTGCATATTCATGACCATCCTTGAAAAGTGTAGGCCAATAGTAACTTGCATGAAGGATTTTGTGTGATGTCGTATTTCCTCAAAACTATCCTCTAGCTGGTCCATCATGGAGTTACTGCAAGACTTTCTCTGATTCAGATTTTTCTAAGCATCTTAAAAGTACAGAATTGAAATTTCTCCTAAATAACACATCGTTGATTAATTCATATTGTTTGGAATTTAATCTTAAAGTTCATTTTCGTTTGTAACTGAGTTGATTAAGAGCATATCCATTCCTCAAATAGAGTATAAGATCAGTGTATTATGATTTTTCATTGTTGATGCTTACCTATGATATTTGCACATTGTTACCTGAATCTTCCTCTGATGATAGAAGTGATGCTCCCATAAGCGCTCTGCAAAAACCCATATCTCTAATAATTTTAGAGGGTCTAATTTCTACATCATATTCTTGTAAAGCGGTAACCTAGTTAGTCCTCTTCTCTCCTAACTCTCTTTTCATCAAGAGTTTTCTTACTGCAGAGAATGGAACTATGATTTTAGTGTGATTTTTTAGGAGAAAAGGTCTGACATATGTATAATTTAGTTCCGCACCTTGCAAATTTGAACGGAAAAATGATATTGGTGCTTCAACTTTTTGATCATTCAGTTGTGTTAAAACAATAGCATATGATGTATCCGATGAAAAAGTGTATAATGTAAAAGGATTAAGAAATTTGGGGGCAGTCAGGAATGGAGCATTGACTATTGATTGTTTAATCAAATCAAATACTTATCTTTCATTATGTCCCCATTTGAAGACAAATTTTTGCTTAATCATGTTCTGTAAAGGTAAAACAATTTTTGAAAAGTTAGGGACAAACCTTTTAACAAAATTAATTTTCCCAAGAAATGGTTGCATAGTTTCCTTGTTATGAGGGAAAGGAATTCGTTTGATTTCTTCAATTCTTTCAAGATCAATATAGATACCATTTTGTGAAACAATGAATCCTAAATGTTTTCCTTCATCTAACGTGAAAAATTATTTCTTTGGATTCAATGAGATGCCATACCTTTTGCATCACTCAAATACTTGTTTTAGGTCATTCATATGATTGGTTACTTGTTTAGAAAAGACTGTAATGTCATCTAAATAAATAACAACTATTTTATTTATGAGTCCCCTAAAAGTTGTGTCCATAGCTCTATGAAAAGTGGCGCCTTCATTAATTAATCCAAAATGCATCTTTTGATAGGCGTAATTTTCCCACTTGGTTATGAACGTAGTCGTCGATCAGTCATCTCGATGTACGAGAATTTGATTATATCCCGAGAATCCATATAGAAAGGATATGAGTTCAGAAATAGCTACTATCTGTAGTACTTGTTCCATGGTTGGTAATGAAATTTCTCCTCATGACAAGCTTTGTTTAAATTCCCAAGATCAATGAAAATTCTAATATCACCATTCTTCTTCCTGACATGTACTAAATTTTATACCCATTTAGAATGCCTGACTGGAAAGATGATTTTTTCCTTGAGGAGTTTGTTCAATTATGTTTTGATTTGATTTTCTAGATTCGATGAATCTTCCTCAATTTGTGTTGTATAGGCTTTTCTTCTGAGATCTTAGGAATCGTATGTTGAATCACAGAAGTGTCATATGTTTTAAGATTAGTATAATCCCATGCAAATACACTTTTTTACATTGTAAACAATCTGATAAATGATAATATTTATTCAAAAGATAGACCAAGACCTAGATTTACATTTTGAGGTTTTTCGTCAGTTCCTAGATTTACTAACTCAAATCTTAAAGTAGAGCTTTGTGTTTTTGAGTTGGTCACTCTTTTTAACATCTCTTTTAGATCATATAGGTCTTCTATCTTGACAACAGATTTAGGAATAGGATTTTCGTCTTGTTCTTTTCTAATATGAATGTCATGTTCATTTTCATCCAAAATTTAACTATCATAAGATCCTTTAGATGTTAAAAAAACTATGATATCTTAATCACTATTGAATACTCTCCAATTGGTAGTATTGTTAGGAATAGATGGCCTAAAAATTAATTCAAGAGAAAATCTATTGAGACTAAATTCTTGGGATGAGATTAAATTTGATGCTACATTAGCTAGTAGATTTGCACTAGCATTCTGCATTCTAGGTATAGAAGAAAGGTTGAAGGCTAAGAAATGAGTCGTTAATTCTTGGACTAATGATTGGTAATGCTTTAAATGTCCAGATTTACAATGAATGGTATCCATTATCTATCTAACAATCATTTATGAATCTCCTAGAACTTTCAGGTATTTGATATTAAGATCAATGGCTTTTAACAGGCCTTGAACTAAGTCTTCATATTCAGCTACATTGTTTGTACAATCAAATTCTAATCTGCAGGCTAACATGGTCTTTTATCCTTATGGGTTTATTAAAATACAACCCGCACCTGCACCATATTTAGATTTAGAACCGTCGAAATAAAGAGTCCAAAATAAATAATTAACTACTTTTATATCTACAAAATTTATACATTTGGAATTATCTAGCTGTGAAAAATTCTCAATTTGAGACACAACTACATTATCAAAGAAAAGTGATGGTTGAGCATTTAAATTTCCAAAAAATGACCCTACTAAGTAGTTTCCAATAATATTTTTACTGAACGCTACTGGCTCATTTACTCCTTCAAGCTCACTGAGTGTATGCTTCATGAATTTTTCACGGTTTACTCGAATTTGATTATATGGTAACCATATATGTGACTAGTCTATTGCAAAATAACCATGAGGTTTTTCAGACCAATATTGGCTTAAAACTAAGCCGTAAAATTTAGGAATATTAACCACTAATATATCAACTATTTGAGTAACTTTGGAATTTGATGAAAATCTAATGGAAACAAAATTTATTTCTCCTATCACCTCTACTCTGGTTCTATCAAGTTGTACTATATGAATAGGTGAACTCTGCGGAGTTATGTTAAACTTAGCACAAAATGATTTTGGCATTATGTTTGAGGAAGCCCCTAAGTCTATTAAATAGTTATGGACGTTTTTGTTGTAGATCTCATAGGTTAAAAGAAAAGGAGGAGTATGAGAGATGGATTGATCACCTATCATAATAAAGTCCGTAGCATCAATTTTCATTGAAGGAGAAGGTGGCTTACCCATTTCATTGGGATCTTGTGCTATCACTGGAGCAGGTAATTTTGAAGCAGGAACTACGTTTAAGTCTCTAAGTAAGAATTTCTGTTGTTTCTTCAATTTTGTAAGCTCGTGAATTGAAATGTTGGCCCTGGTTTTATTCATATTTTCAACTACATTATACTCAATGGTGTCTGAGACTACAATTATTTTAGATTTAGGTGGAGTGTCTGAAGTAACGGGGTTTGTTTGTGCAGCCCTTCAATTAGACTTTTTTCTTACCGATTTATCTTTAGCAGGAGTTTAAATCTATTTCTGTTGATTTGGTTTTCTTGCTTCAGTAGTATTTTTTCTCCTTGTGCTCATAGGTAAGGCTTCAAGTTGTTCTTCATTTGGTAGGATGAAATCCCACATTCCATTTAGTTTAACTTCTCCTTCTTCATCATCTTCTTCTTCCTCTATTTTTTCTTCCTCAGTATCTTGATCAGATTCAACATTAGATATAATATTTGAAGGTTGAGTATTAGAGGGTTGAACTTTCTTAAAGTTTTTGAAAGTGTTTTTCGAGATAGCATTTTCAACGACTTGTTTCTTGATATCTACCATCTGGTTTGTCATGGTTTTCAAAACTTTGTGAAGACCCTCTATGTCAAAAGGATCTTTTGGCGCCTTATTTTTAGAATCATTTTTGAAAAACACCTTCTTTGATTTTTGATCTTCTTGATAATTCTTTTTCTCAAGAGAGGTTATGCATTTCTCTACAAATAGAGATTATTTCATATTTTATGAAAGTGTTTCTACCTTTTCTCTATCAACAAAAATAGCTATATTAGATGTAAGAGATGAAATATACCACTCAATTTTAACTTCTCCACTAGGAACTGTTGTAGAAGGAATTTGAATGAGTAATTTATTAAATCTTGAATTGAAATCCTTTATCTTCTCACATGTTTTAGCTTTTAGATTTGAAAAATCATTGATGAGTGTAGCAGTGGTCGTGTCATCCCCAAACGTAGCTAGAAATTGTTCTTTGAACATATTCCAACTAGTTATAGAGAGGGAAGGTAGTGAAAAATACTAGGATCCTACAGATCCTTATAGAATATATGGAAATAATATTACAATGGAATCCTCTTCAACTACTTCATTTATATTGATAGCTAACATAAAATTGTGAATGTGCTCTTCTGCCGGAAGACCATCATCATGATTAAATTTAAGTGTCCATCTTTCAGGATGTTTGGGAAGAGCATGAAGAGGAGCGGGCATGTTTACAACCCCTGGATTTCTCCATGGGTTTACATTTGGTAGAGGTGGTTGACCTGCCATTGGATTTTGGATAGGTTGTTTGGGTGGATTTTGAGTTGAAGAAGAGGCAAGCTGAGTGCTAGGACTAGTTGAAGGGATAGTAGTTTGAGTACTGGAACTAGTAAAATTAACACTGATTGTTGGAATGGAAGTTGTGGAAATGAGCAGATGTAATGGAGGTGAATGGGATAAGATATCACTGGTGATTGACTCTAATTGGGTCCTCTTTATTCTCCTTCAAGTATTATCAATGGGAAATTCAAAAGGGAGATTTCCTATATTTTGAATTTCTGATTGAGTTAATATTTTTTTAGGTTTTAAAGAAGATGAAATATTGATATCTAATATTTGAGAAGATTCAGGCTTTTTAGCAGAAATAGATACTCTCTCTAAATTTTCTATCAAAGACTAAAGTTCTGGCGAATCTTGATGAGAATCAGGAGATAGTATGGGTTGAGTATCACTAGAAGACTTAGGAGAAGGATGATCAACTTCATATTTTAAAGATGAGGATCTAGATAATTTTCTGGAAGTTGATGGGGATCTAGAGGGAGAGAGACTCTTCGATTGACCTTTATATTGATCAGATATTTTTTCCATTCACAAGGGTTCATCCCCACCTTCTAGCACCAGAATTTTGAGGCCTCGGAATTCTGCTGCCGCAAAATGGGGGAAAACCACCCGGTCCAGACCTGAAAGCAACTCCTTTTCCATTTGGTGTAGTGGCTCCGACTGGGGGTAATCGGACCAGTTTCCCAATAAGGATGATTTTGAGGGTGTGTGATAATATGGCATGAAAATGGAAATTATTTTAATCTATCTAATGCATATATCTAAACTATTTATTCTACTATATACCCGGTATGTTTATTCCTTTATGCGATCTGAAAATATATCCTTCAACTGTTAGTAATATAGATCATTTAACAGTTTAAAGAGATAAAAATTATGTAACATGATTCTTCTAACAAAATAGTTTGACTAGAAGAATTGTGAAAAAATATATCACACCCATATGTGTTATTATACATTCAATAAGAAACTTTAGACAAATATTAGAACAGAAGTGAATGTAACATTCATCTATAATAATGCTTCAAATATATAATGCAATAAAATATGACTGTCAATTTATAAAGAAAGACTTAATACAAGTGAACAAAAGTACCATATGTATGAAGTTCTACTCATGTAAACTAACACTAATTGATTTGCTCCTTCTCACTTTCAAGCAATTTAAAGAGTACAGTAATGCAACATTAGTTAAATAACTTTAATTGTCAAAACATAATATATGTGTTCCATTAATTCATCAAAACATTCACAAAATTACAATAGTGCATTATTTGCAAATGTTTTTGAAAAATTTCTTGATCCTTATCTAAATGCATGAGATGGGTTTAGATACTAAAATAACTATATTCTAAAATAGATTATTAAAAAAATATAGAGGAGGTTTCAAACAACCATCCTCGTAGGACTAACTTAAGCTACAATCTAGGAAAATAAAATAACAATTTTGATTTATGAACTCCGCCCTTTATTTTGGATTTGGTCGCAAAGTTGACAAATATCTATCATAGGCTTGAGCTGAGATGGCTGTGAAATCCTCGATCTGACCTGTCCCTTGAATACTGTGTTTGAAAGTACTGGTTGCGATATTTTTGTTGAATCTGTAAGGATTACAGAATCTAATACTGATGATAAGGTTTGATCAGAAAATTCCAATAATTTTCTTGATAAAACTTATTTACCATTTTAATTACTTCATATTGTGTGTCTGCCTTCTTCTTCCACTGCATTTCCAACTGTTTTACTTCTGAGAACACTTCAAATGTGTACTCTTTGAGAAATTCTACTTTCACCAGTTGTTCACATATAGATTGAATAATTTCATTTGATAATTTTGATGTTTTTGTTGTTTCTTTCTCTACCTGCTTTATTTGTGCTTCCCAATCTTTGGATAGGATATTCTTATGAAACTTATCTACCTGAGGTAGATCATCCTCCTTTCCTGAGTCTGATGCTTTCCATTGAATGTGTTAATTGATTTTCTTTTTGAGTATTTCGCATTCAATTTTCTGGATAGATAATTGTTGGATCAATATTTTATTTGAATCACAATAAGAGTAAATCATAGAAGCTTGATGGCAAAATACTTCTTGTTCTTTCTTTAACTTAGCATTTAGATCCAATGCTTCATTTATAAATTTCTCTAGTTGTGGTTGGATCTATAACCTAGTAATTTTTGTTTCCAGTTCTTCTTGTTTCTCATTGATTTCTACTTGATGCTGCAATTTAAGACTCTCGAAATCCTTTTGAAATTGGGCTATATTTGTTTTCTTTTTCTCACTGGAGTTGGATTTTTCTTCATTTAATAGCCTCTCTAGTTCTTGTACTCTATCTTCCTTTTGCCTCAGCAACACTCTAACTTCGGTAGCTTTATCAATGGTGGAAGTAGCATATGCCCCTGCATACTGTGATAATTTAGTTAGATGTTCTATAGGGTCATCTAAGGAATCCTTCCATAATACATCAATTGATTCATCTGTGAGGTTTGAGACTGTTTCATCCATTCTTCTCCTTTTGTTCCTCTGAACTACAACCTTATAGCTAGGACTGTAGAAGATGTCCAGTGAAGGAATTTCTTCAACTAGTTAAACTATTTGTTCTATAGGGTAGGCCGGTATGATCTCTCGATCATGAGTCTCTGGAACTTGTTGTAGTGGATTAACAGTTTCCATTATCTTATAATAATGTTCAAGTGTTTGAAAACTACTTACTTGATCAGTATTGGGATTATCCTGAGGAGTTTTTATTGCTTCAGAAAACTCCTCCCATTCACTACTAAAATTCTTTGTTTGTGACTTTTTAGACTAATCTAGTGTGTTATGACTATGTTGAACTTCTTGAGAAGTTGACTCTGTTCCACTACTTTCTTTTCAGTCCTGCATCTCTATCTCTTAGATTACCTGATCAATTATCTTTTCTGGGCTATCCTTTCTGGATTTGGATTCATTTTTAGAGTGATCTAAATTGTGATATTGATGCTCTGATTGACCTGATTCAACCCTAGACATGTTTTTTGCTACATTATCCAAGCTGATACTTAGAGTAGGTCTGTTCAATTTTTTAATAGTTAATAAGTTGAGAGGAAATCTCTCCAATATCTTATCTCTATATATTTGGAATGCTTCCAAATCATCTTGGCTCAGTTGGCTGGATGCAAACTTGATTATATCTGAAAAATTTTCCATGCCTTGGAAGATATCATCAAATACATCTATTTCCTTTACGAAAGGCTTCATTTTGAGCTATGTAGTGTAATTTTTTATTACCTCATATGGATCGTATAGCCTCTTTGGAATTTCTACTAATTTCAATAGATAAATCTTGGAAAATTCCTTGTAGGTATGACCAATATCAAAAAGTGCAAAAGTGTCCCATTGTACAGGGAAATTAGGCCAAACGACCTTATTATCATCTTTCAGTTGTTTGGTGATACCGTTAACAAGTTGCTAAGCTATCTCTCATGAAAGAAACTTATCAGGAACATAATATGTTAGGACGTGGGGAGAAGCATAACTGTTGAATACTCTGACATATGTGAAATTCTCCTTTGCAAACCACCTAGCCACATAAAGAATATATGTGCTAGCCTCTTCACAAACCCTAGGGGCCTTCTTATTGAATATCATTTGGTCCATAGGCAATATGACTCCATAACAAATTTTATAAAAATGCACATGGAAGTCTAAATCCCAAAGGGCTCTATGGTAGATGTGGATTGGGTTAGGGACTTGGGTAGTCCATTTCCATCTCATGGTAGGAAAACTAGAAGAAAAGTAGATTGGATCCATGACATAGGCAGAAATATAAAAGGGAATTATTTCTCTAGATGAAACACTCCTTTTATTCCTATATTCTGTGATGTGATTGGCTAAACTGACAGATAGGATATTTTCCCAATTCAGAATTGAGGAATTGACGATTGCGTCAATCAATGGAACCCAATCTTCTGAAATCCTAGTGGTTTCAGGTTTGAAAAAAAATCTACAAAACATAACAGCAGCATAACAATAAGGGTAAGGAAGTTGGGCAATAGAGTACGTACCGATTTTATCTCATTTCAGATTTCCCTAGTCTTCCTTCCATTCTTTTATGACTTTTGTTAAATATCGGTTGGTTGCCTTAAATCTTTGCAGAAACTCTTTGTCATAGTTTTGTTGTGAGTCTAGTAAGTGGTACATTTCTTTCAAATCATCTGCCTTGAAAGAACCAATAGTCTTTCATATTGAATCCTTAAAAGTTCTATATTTTATTTTTAAGTAGTTAATTTCCCACTTAACCATATCTCTGTAAGGGAGAAATTTTGGCCTTGTGGCTATCTTGTGGATGAATGAAAATGCAACGTCAAAATCAGTTGGATTTGAAGAAACAGATAATTCTTCTGAAGAAACTTTAACCATCACTATTGACTTTTCATTTTCAAAAAACTAATACATTGCTTCCCATGAAAAACTACCACATTCCTTATTGCAGGTGGTATCTGAAAATAAGGGGGCCATGTTTGAATCTTTAGTAGTCGACATTTGAGAAATAGCTTTGTTTTCCTTGTTCGTCTCTTTCTTGTTTGTTCTATTGGTTAGTTCACTGATTTCAAGTATATAGAGTAATGATTAGAAATGTATGGAATAGAGAGACAAATTTGTTGTTAATTTATTTCAAAATATGAAAAAATAGATATGAATCTTATCAAATATGATATCAATCATCGGTAATCATTTCAAAAATCAAATTTCTTACACCTTCACACGAAATATCTATCAATCAACTTTAAGCCGTTAAATCTCAAATTTCGTTTTGATACAACATAAGCCATTTCGCATGCTCAAGTAATTAAATGTTGTCAGTTCGCATATCGCCATATATAATTTTTACCGTTTGTGATGTTTACCCATAAATGTTGCAAAATATGATGTGCGCAAACCACACATCACAATTTTTTTGTGATAATGAATTTGTTTTCGATTAAGTTATGAGAAATGTGAATTTCTCTTTAAAAATTCAAGCAGATGCACTTAATAGGACCTTAGAAAATTATTTTTGTTGCTTTGTTGGCTCATCAAGTTTGCGTAATCGCACTATATCGAATTTCTTTATGAGTTGGTTGTTTAAATAAGAAGTGATTGGATAAAGAGATTATAACGATAATTTAAGTATTTTCAAGTTTTTAAAACATAAGTTCAAAAAAGGTTAGCGCATTTCGCATCCTGCGTAACTTAGATTTTTGTAAGTATTTTTAAGTTGTAAGCTATGTGTTCTGCAATGCACTAAAGGAATAAGTGGAAAACTCAAAAGAAAACTTTTATTTCCTAAGTTTTTTTTTTTTGAAGCTAAAAATAAATTTCCTATTTATTTCTAAAGGGTCCCCATTTATTAAAATAAATGGGGGTGTTGTTTAGCACAACGGGAAGGTGGAGGGAAGAAGAGAGAGATATGGTGAGGGAGGGAGTGAGAGATAGATAGTTAGATATGGGGAGAGAGAGAGTGTGTTTTTGGGGGTGATATAGAGAGACAAAGAAGGAAAGATGGAGGGAGATATAGATATATGTGGAGGTGGGAAATAGGGAAGAATATTTTTTGCACTTGATGCATCGATTTCAGTCTAGATGGTGATTTATAATCCTATTTGATTTTTTGAACTGAAGGAGATAAAATGAAGGAGAAGGGAAGGGAGGAATGAAGAGAAAGAGAAGGAGAGGACTGAGAGAAGGAGATAAGGGTAATGGAGATAGAGGGAGACACAAAGATGAAGGGGGGAGAGAGGAGGAGAGAGAGGAGAGAGAGAGGGAAATAGTAATAGGTTTTGAGGGCAAAGAGAGAGAGAGAGAGAGAGAGAGAGAGAGAGAGAGAGAGGAGGTAAAGGGAGAGAGAGGAAGGATGAGAGAGACAATTTGAGAGAGAGGAGAGGAGAGAGAGAGGGATAGAGATGAGGAGAGAGGAAGGTACATAATTATGGAGTTGGAAGGTGAGAGAGGGATGGAAGAAGAAAGAAATAGAGAGAGAAAAGTGGAGAGAGAGAGAGAGAGGGAGTGACAAGGGAGAGGTGGAGAGAGAGTGTATTTTTTGGGTGAGATAAAGAGTCAAAGAAGGAGAGATAGAGAGAAGGACATGAGAGAAGGAGAGAGAGGGATAGAGAGAGGGAGATAGTGATTGTTTTGGAGGGTTAATAGAGAAAGAGAGAGAGAGAGAGAGAGAGAGAGAGAGAGAGATGATCGGGAGATGCAGAGGGAGGTGGGAGAGAAAGGGAGGGAGAGCAAGGAAGAGAGAGAGGACATGAGAGAGAGAAGTATGAGGGACATAGAGAGATGGAGTTGGAGGGGGAGCATGAGAGGTAAGTGTTAGAAAATTATATATTACAAAGAAATGGAACACATAAAATATGCGGAAACACAAACACGAAAATAACATATAAAACAAGATAGACACAGGTATACGTGGTTTGCCCAACTTGGGCTACATCCACAGAAATAGCTAGTCCTTCCTTTTTATTAACCAGAAAAATGGAGAGACACAACCTATAACAGATCTGTTGTAATATCATCTACTCTCTCACATAGTCCCCCTTTCTATTTCTCGATCAAAATATACACATGATACACATTTGAAATACAATTCCCCCATACAAAAGAGGGGTTTCCTTCTAGGGAAAAAAACCCTAAATTAAACAAAAATTCTACCATTAGATAATTTTCCTAATGAACAGCCTAGATTGACTACGAAATTACAATATTTTACAAGAAAATTTTACATTTATTTTTAGCTTCGGGGGCGCTGACCCCAAAACCCTCCACTAGGGGGAACTCCACCTGGACCCCCCTGATGGAGATCAAACTATTATCGCCCTATAATTTATAATATTGGCAAGAAGAAATGATAGAGGAAAACATCAAACCACTTTGGATTTGAGGACCTAGCCTTCCTAGACTCAGAGATGGCTCTCTCTATTTATGATTTGATTTTTCCTTAATATTATGAATGCTTATGTTAGGCTAGTTACAGTGATAGTTATATTTATTTTTTTGATTGATTTTGTTGGTTGGATGAGCAGGTTTGCAGGGACTATTCCATTGGGCTATGGAGTCAAAGGCTAGATTGGAACATCAATGTTCAAGAGCATCACAGGACAAGTTAATTGTGCTAAATGGATCTTTAGATTTGTATGAATTATGCGGTGAAGGAAATAGTAAGGTTCAATAGTGACTAAAGAGCAGTTAAGAATTATTTAATCAAACATCAGTAGAAAACATTAAGATCGTAAATGTAGACAAAATTAAGGTGCTCCGACAGCAAATCTTAATCTAAAATTTCTAATTTACAATTAGATGAACAGATGCACAGTAAGGAAAAAAAGGGAAACATTTAAATTAGAGAAGTAGCACATCACCATTTTAACACAACTCAAGAATCTTGTAAATGGTCTTTGATAATTGATGTCCAGCTCCAAAATTACAATGGTTCAATATAGTAGTTATTACAATGCAGGGTCTAACAATGTCCAACCTTTGATAATGAAAATTCACGAAGTATTTCACTAAATCTTGAGTTGGTTGCCCTAATCTACTTTGGAAATATTCATTAATTACAATTAAAATAAAAAATATATAGATGTGGCCATGCAAGGCACAAAAAAAAATCTGTGACAAAACATCAAGTGTAGAATTTATTTTGAGCGGCTCTTCATGGATCTGAAAAATTCAGCGGCTCTTCGTGACATCTAAAAGTAGGCTCGAAGGTGGTTGATATAGTCACAAGGAGGAAACGATGGGTGGCTCTGACATTGCTCTAATTTTTGGGCCACCTCTGCTGGATTATTAAATTTCATGTGATGTTGGCTCTTTTAGTCGATTAGTGGCTGAATTGGTGACTATGCTAATGCGTCCACCTTGCCTTTTCACTCTTGATACATACATAATTTGTTCCACTCCATTTTGCCTGGAATTCTCGTTCCTATGACCTATCGGTACACTTCATCCACCTCTGTATACTTGCAGAAAGTGGGCCTAGTGAGGAAAACATGCTTCAACTCATGTTGAATAAAGATGTCATTGCTTAAGAGATCCAAGACAACTTTCCCGGTCACATCTCCTTTGATGCCGGGAAACTTGGTGGTATTATTGGCTGCTTCTCTGATTTTTTTTATATAATCTCCCTTCTATACTAGCTTGTTATTAATCACATATAGTGAGGGAAACTCTTTTTCCACCAAGGGTTCGATCTTGTTCAAGAATCTTTTGATAGCCATGTCCAATCCATGACACTCCTCCAATTACCTTACTAAATTCCTCTTAGTGAGGACATTTTTTACCTCTGATATGGTTGTTGTTATGTCCTGTACACCTAGCTCTTCAAGCTCATAACTAGTTTTGGAGTTAAGGAATTTTATGATTTTAGGGGTTGTGATTGGCATATTCCCTAATTCTTGATCTATCTTTTCAATAACCACTGTGCCTCTTTTGATCAACTCTTTCTGTTCAAAAATAATGTGGATGGGATGCCAAATTTTATCCACTAACTCTATGACATTGCCCCAAATAATCAGCTTCATTTCACCCAGAATGGTGTTGGTTGGAAATTCCTTCTCTGCCTTCTCCAACCTCTCAATATGCTTCTTCGCTATCTCATGAGCAGTTTCTGATCTAGCCTTTTGATCTCTCAGGATGTCAATATGTGCTTCCAATTTCTTGATCTCTTATGACTGAAGGGTCATAATTTTTGTGGCCTTTGACTGCTGCTATGTCCCACTGGATGCTTCAACAGTTGCTGGACCATCGATGGAATAGATGAAATGGGGTTATCTTCTAGTGGGATAAGTGCCACTCAAGTTGTTTCTTCTTTTTCCTTTAGTAGCTTCTCCATCTCAGTATCCATTTTTTTTATTGGGTAGACTCTTCCATAACTAATGCTAGTATGAATCTTAATTGCAAGCATACGAAAAAGGGTCACTTTAGCCGTGTATAACAAACAACCCTAATAGAAAACATGACTGCCAATATCTTTAGATCTGCAATTATTTGACCAAGATAAATGCTGCAAAATATAAATATATGCATTGAAAGACTTTAAGTAGTAAATAAAAGCAAGATTTGCTCCACGTATCCAACAAACAAGACATGATTGTTTTAAAGAATTTTTGTATTTTTTGACACTTGGGAAGGGAACATTGAAAGATGTTACCAGTCCCCCTAAATGGGATGGGTTCTTGTAAGTTGTCAGCACTTCAGATCTAAAAATCTCTCTCTCTTGATGGTGTAGAAAACCCAGACAAAAAAGGGACTCAAAGGGAGCTCACAAGAAAAATGGTAGCAAAATATGAAAATGATGGAGGATCAAAGTCAGACCAAAAGTATAGATCCAGAGTGACCTTTAGGCAACAAAAGGTAGTGAGTGAATGGAAAAACACTCCTATTTATAACAAAATATTGAGTTAGTCTAGATATTGGTGCATAGTTAAAATATTATTAACCAAATCAAGATCCAACTTTTATGGAATATTTTATTATATTTGTTGAAGGGAAAAGGAATTTGAATTTGGTCAAATCCCTTTACTTGTAAATAATAAATAAATAAATGATTTATTTATTATTTTAAGGATGTGGTTGAGTAATAATTAATAAAAATGATTTATTCAATTATTTATTATTTATTGGGTTATCTTGGAATTGTGCTAGAAAGCCTAGATCTCTGATCCCAAAATTTTCTGAGCACTGTATCAGTAGATCTACGCATTCCTAGTTTCCATCAGTAGTTATTTCCAATAGGATTGCACAGTCATGGCCTCCCATTAGTTTATGTAGTAGCAGTTTTTCATGTGTTGATGTATAGGGTCATTTGAGGCTTGTTTTGCCTAGCTTGAGTGTCTTTTCCTTGAGATCTTGTACTTCATTTTCTGCTAGCATATATAATAAAATGGATCTATGATCTGCACATGTTTTGATGTATTAATTTTCTACTGAATTTTACAGTTTTATGTTCAATATTCCTATTTTTACTAATTTGGAGTATTACAGTGGTATTAGAGCATAATCTGGGCTTAGCCTGTGAAGCACTACTTCTATGTCATCAGAAGAAGAAGAACCTATTACAGAATGGGAGAATTACTAATTTGGAGTATTACAGTGGTATTAGAGCATAATATGGGCTTAGCCTGTGAAGCACTACTTCTATGTCATCAGAAGAAGAAGAACCTATTACAGAATGATTTATTTATTATTTTAAGGATGTGGTTGAGTAATAATTAAAAAAATTAATGATTTATTCAATTATTTATAAATGATTTAGTCAAATTTAAAAAGGAATATTATTTAAATAACGTTTAAATAATTATTCCTAGATAATAATAAGATAAATAATGATTTATCTAATTAATTTTCCTGTTTTGGGTTAAATATGACCAGGAATATTAATTAAATTGTTGTTTAACTAATTCTTCCCTGAGGAAAATCAAACAAATGTGTATTTCTTCAATATTTCCTCATGGGGTTACCTATTTAGACCATAAACAACTTAATAAATGTGGTTTACTAAGTTATTTTTCACAGTGAAAGAAATTTTACTTAGGGTAAAATTGGTCTTACATGGTGTAGTTTGGTCCATCTAATAGTAACAGGTTATATGACCAAAAAATGGTGTAACAGATTTCTTCCCAGAGTGCAAGCGTTAGGAGCTAATCGTATGACCGATGTATGGTGTAAGAACTCAATCACTAGACACTGAAGGGGAAGTCAGAGAGAGAGAAATATAAGGTAGACCAAAGCGCTAGAGGACTAGACCCTGAGGAGGCGAGACTTACAGGTGTGACAAGTCTCTTTTATGAGTGAGTACCTATGCTATAGGTGGCAAGGGAGGCATACCTATGCCCGCTGAGACAAGGTACAAAGAATAATGTGTCCAGTAAACAAGGGACTGAACTATATAGTACATGCTGGCATAAACATGAGCCAAATAAAAAAGATGATAATGAATCCCACATACATATTGTGCCTGGGATAATAGCCAGGATCTATATAATAATATCTGAGTACATGAGATATAAATACAACCAAACTGCCCCTATAAACAGGAAAGGGCTCTGAAAATCTGACTAATACATGTAAAAAAAAAAGTAATTGCATGTGTTTGAGTCCGACATCATCAAATCGATGGAGCTACATCAAAGGTTGTAATGAAGAGGTCATCTGGGCATGTGGGGGGCTACCTGAAGGGCCACCCCCTCAGGAGGTCTGAAACATCTCACACACACCTGGGAATCACTAGTCCAATCTACTACATCACTGAACCATAAAGTATACAGATCTTGATCATGTTGTAAAGAGTCGAAGCTAAGAAAAAATGAAGTCAAAGGGCTATAAGGAGTACCTTTGCCTGATTTGAGGCACCAAACAGAAGTGGAAGCTAGAACCAAGGTACATCGCCCTCTAGACATGTCTTCTAGAATGAATGATCTAATCTTGACAGAAGGAGGTCCACCATAGGTGAGGCAATAAGGGGTCCCCAACTAAGGCACGAGAGATAATAGTAGAGCGACTGACAAACTGACACCAGGGATGATGATGAAATGGGAGGTACTGAGTAGCGGACGGGCGACTTCACTTGTTAGAGCATAAAGGGCATGGATGACCTGGCAGCAACTGACACAATATCAAAGGGGATATGAGACAATAGGACTGAAGGCTATAATGTGCGACACAAGAGAGGAACCAAGCAATGAAGGATGGAGGACTATAGCAGGATACAAAGGGATTTAGGATAGACTCCATGCATGCGATGATGACTCAACTCAGATGCTCTAAACAAGGGTGACTCTATGATGTCGCTATACAAAAAAGGTCTAGTGGGGACTGTAAAAACATGAGTACAAGGTGGTTACTCATGATAAAATTTGACACGAGCGTGGAAAAGTATAGAAGAAAATTGGTGCCCCAAGTACAATTATTGCAAGTGAAGAAATTCGATTTTGAGGAGTGGTGAAGCAACCCTTCTTGGACAAAATGTGTTCTAGTAAAGTATCAAATCATAAAAAACTAAGAGATGCCCATTTGAGGGCTCAGTGAGAGCTCTCGAATGGTACTGATGGTTTTTCAAACTGAGCTACGATTTGGCCACAGTAAAAATTTTTGGTTTCTCTTTTAATAAGGTATTTTCCCTCCAAATTCCCTCATTTGCAATTCTAGCTGTGGTGAATGTAGAGAGGAGAGAAGGCCCTAAATCTTTCGGTGATCGTAGTGGAAAAAACTGATCGTTGGAATCAAGATCCGTCAGTTGTAGGTAAGAGGCATAACCCTACTCTTTCATTTTAGTGGATTGAAAGTTCAGTTTAGGAATCCAAAGCTCATGAACAGGCCAGGTCACACTTTTTGGGGTCTGCTCTATGACCTGGGTAGCAGGTACTGGGCAGAAAACTGTGAACTGTCCCAGGAAATGACCTGAAAAGTGTGACCTATCAGAGAAAGGGGGTTTCAATGTTGTTTTTGGCTGAGAGCTGGGTTTTTTATGGTTTAGGGGCATAGGTGCCCCCAAGCATGTTATGGTCATGGCAAAATGTATTTAGAAAAGGGGAATCTATACACATTTTTATGATGTGGTTCGCCATTTGTTTTCGTTATGGTTATGCAGTTCGAGAAAGGGAATGGAGGATTACCAATATATTTTGGTACTACGTATATGAAGCAAATGGACTAAGTTTCTAGGTTGGCATACATGGTGTCACTATCCCAAATGTGGATTTGGAGATAATCAACTGGTGCTCTCCTAGAAAACCCACAGGATGGTCAACAAAAATGTCTAGGGGACTGGGTTGCTAATGTAAGATGAAGGAATGATGAGGGGTATCATCCCTAGAGTAATCTGAAGTGGTATGGGACTCTAGAGGTTCTTATAAATGGGTAAGAATAATTATACTAGAGTCGACATGACCAGATACACTAGGAGAGTTGTGGAGAATTTATTCTCCTAGTCTCTCACATATGGTGCCCCCTTACCAAAACATTGGGTGCCAATGTAATGGCCACAAGGCATATGTGGTTCAAATGCATGGGTTTGATGTAAGGGGGAATAGATAAAGTCAAGGGTGGTAAATGCTTCCATAATGTCGTCATCACAATAAAATATGGGGTGACTGGAGGAAGAGAGACCACATGACATGGCGAAGCTACCTGACTCATCATCATGAGAAGAAAGGTTCACATGCGCATTGTCACAAGGGGTGACGAAAGAACAAGCAAATAAGGGATCCACTAATGTTGAGCCCAAGGTGATTGTTGAAGGGAGGTCAGGTGAAACATAAGGGGAAGGCCTAGAGGGATCTTCCACTATGGGTCTCATAGATGATGATAGGTAGAAAATGGTGGTCGAAGGCTCCATCATCTCAACATCAGGAGGGGGAATATCAATGTGAGCATTCATGTCCTCTGGTTCAGCTGAAGGAAAACGCGCAAATAAGGGAGAGGTGGAATTGTTTCGCTTGGCCTCGTATTGGCAAAATGTCGCTAGAGAGGTGCGGAAGTCATTGAGGTGGGGACAAAGGTGAGTATAGTGGCCATGGAAATCACATAAAGCACAAGGATGATTTGTGCATAGAGACTTAAGGTTCGAAACTGAATCGGGTATAGTAACATAGACCTCAGGGATATCAGACTCCTAAAACGGGTTGTTGACCATGGGCTAGAGGCAAGGCAATTCAAGACAGGTATGGGTGGTGTGACCAGCAACATAACACAAAGCACACCGGGTGGTATGCTTTGGAGGCTAAGGAGGAGAAGGGTTTGCTGGGGCGACCTTGTCCTTAGGTGCCTTCTTGCGAGCTTTTCCCCCTTTACTTGAATCTATTGCAACAAGAGGAGATTCTTGTTGAGGTAGCTGAGGCACGGTAACAGTGGGAGGGGTCATGGGGACCGGTTAAACCGGGGTCAAAGCAAGATAAGGTTTGGGTTGACTAGGAGGGGTAGCAGTTGGGGGATTGATGTACTAGAAAAGAATCCCCAGGGCCAAGTTAGGGAGGGATAAGGTAGCCATGAAAGGTACCAAGAATGCTCCAGGAGGGGGAGCTAGGAACGTTATTTGACTAAAGGGGTAATGGCCAGGCGAGATGGCTTCGAGATGGTTAAGGCCAGGAGGAACTGTGCCAGGATACCAGCTACAGGTGAAGGACCAGGAGGAGGCGGTCTAGAAGGATGAGTCAAAGTGTTAGGATTAGGTTGTGGAGGGAAATACTACTGACTAGCCAAAGTAGGCCATTTGAGGGCGGTTTGGGACGATTGCATCATGCAAACATTCGATGAGCTAGGATAAGAGACAGGAGGAAGAAGACTAGGGAATGAACCAAGAAAAGATGAGTCTTTTTAGACTCCAGGTGAGACACTATTCAAGGGGTCGATGGTTCGCTTATTGGCCACCGAATAGATGATGGAATCAGGGGAGGTCTGAGACTTCGGTTTGTAATATGTCAATTGGTCAATGGTGACTATCTTTCCATTATGAGGGAAGGACATCTTGCAGTGAACCACATATGGGATACTAGACATCGCATAGGTGTAGCTACGACCCAATAGAATGCTGTAATCTAAGGGGGCATAATGAATTTGACATCAACGCAAATAGTCTTGCCCACAAGAGTAGTAGGACAATTGAAGAACATGCCAATGGGATTAGAAGAGTGGCTATCCCACGCTCGGAGGGTGATAGTGGAAGGTTCCAACTCAGGTGATCCGATTTGTTCCAAACAGAAGTAGACATCACACAGGTGGATGCCCCCTCACCAATGATACAATGGGAAACATTGGCATTTCAGATCTTGACGGGGATTTAGAAGGCAACGGAAGTAGGAAGGGGAGGATGTTCTGACCAGTCAACATCGAAGATGATCAATCGATTGTCTGAAGGATCTATAGCGCCCATGGAAGATAGTAGAGATTTTCATTGTGAAGGGAACAACTGGAGGAGTTACAGTGTTGAGATGGCAACAAGATATTGCACCAAATCATCTACTATACTATACGAATGGGCATCTTTTCCAGAAGCAACATTTCGGCATGAGGGTCCCTTAGGGATCTTGGTATGAACCTCTGCCTTAGGCTAAGGGATCTTCAAGGGACCATTGGTTGTCGAAAGAGGCTCTATAGAACCTGAACAAGGGGGCTCGGGGGCATATGTAGTGGGAGGCTTGTTGTATTGATGGGACCGAGTCTGAAGGTTGAGGTCAACGGTAATGGGTTGGTCAAAGTTCATCATGAGAATATGGTAATCGGAGGTACCAGATGGAGGAGGTTGAGTAGCCTCCTGACCTTCAGGTGGTTGGGCAGCCATAAATCCCTGCTTAAGGAAAGGATTAGTAAACACAACCGGCTGGATAGGCACAACATTGGGAGGAACCGATGGGGAGGCTTGTTGTCATCACGATGCTACTGGAGTCTCCCACATCTAATGCATCTATTTTAAAAGAGGACAATCGTGGGTTTAATGATATAGACACCACAACAAGAACAAGGTTTGTTCGTGAAAACAGGCATGTCCTGCTTGGGATGAGTGCCCTTTTGCTGGTTAGTAGTGTTAGGTGCATTCCGCTAGGGATTAGGTCTAGGATTACCGGGGGCAGATTTATTTTGGGTGCCTTTCCTCTTATTTTTGGAAGTAGGAGGATTATTCATTCCCTAGTGTGCATACACTTGCCCTTGGGGGGTGGTGGCTATTGTTGGGGCGTTGAGAAGGCAAAGGAGGTAGGGGTGTTAATGATGGAGGAGCTGGAGCACCAGGATGTGGATACGGATAATAAGGAGGTTGGGTAACATTGTGGTAAACAAGTTGGGAAAAAGGAGCAGGCATACCGTATCCTAGATACAAGCTATCGAGAGGGGGAAAGGTGCTGGAGGAGTTGGCCCCTCCTTGAGGGAAACCATAACCCATGGGAGGATGGGAATACAGATGAGAAATGGCTCCAACGATACCATCGGCAGCATGGGATGCCCCTAGTGCGTTGGCACCACCTGGCGTAGGGAGATCAGGTAAGACGGTATAAACATAACCAGACTAAGCGTAGATCAGGTCATATTTTAATGCAATCTAGAGAGCGGCTTCTTCGATTTGAGGGAAATGCGATGCAACATCTTTTCCTATAGCAGGCAAAAGGGATCTAAGGAACCAGTCCATGTAGAGACGGTCTTCGAAGGTAGGGGTTTGACATAGGCTCTTTCTTCTTTGCCATTCCTAGACATGATCAGATAGGTGGGTCGCAGACGATTGATGGAAAGAAGTCAAAAGTTCAGTACCAATGTCATAATGAAGGGGAAGCTGTAAATAATACATAAAACCTGGGGCAAGAGTTGCAAAGGTGGTATGAGAAGAGGATATCTGATCAACATACCACTTAGAAGCTTCGCCAGTAAGCGTACGTTGGAACAACTAAAGACAGATGGAGTCATCGGTAATGGAGTTGGATGAACACCACATGTGGAAAGATCGAACATGATTTGTAGGATCTTCTCCAGCAAGACCTTCAAACTTGGGGATGTTGGAAGGGATCTTGGTTGGCATAGCAGGCCAACCAGCTTCATGGCATATAGGGTCATTGATCAACTGGTTAAAATCGGGAAGACTAAGGCCTGCCATATAGGGGAGCAAGGGAGCAGCCAGGGTAGTTCTTGTTGTAGTCCCACTAGTAGTATTCCCAACATTAGGGCTGAGGCTACCACCAGCGTTAGGTTCTGAACCAAACAGGGTCAAGGTGACAGGGGAATAATCAGGAATGGAACCTTAAGGGGAACCTAATGAACTAGAAGAGGAGTCGAAGTGCAGACTCGGTGGAGGAATAACTCGAATGCTACGTAGAGGAGTAAGTCTTCCTAATGGAAACTGAGGATGAAGGCCAAGAATTCTCTGGGATACATGCCTTGGGGGCGCAATGATGAAAGCAAAAACATGACACAAAGGGAAGAGAGACCAACAAGGGCAAGGAGGTGCGGGATAAACTGATTACAATGTTGAAACAAGGGCAGAAAGGTGCAGGATCAATTGATTACAATATTAAAGTCTTTGCCTGGCGGTGTTAACCAGGCGCTTCTTCACTTATGGTGTGTGTGTTAAGTGTGTAAATTTTAATTTTTAAACCCAAACGTTTGCAGAGAAAAAGAAAAAGTGTGTTGTATAACTATAAATAAACCTATAGATAACAATATATGAAACTAAAATAATAGAGAATAAACAGTTAATTATAAATTTAATCCAAACCCAAGGAGGGAGGCCTCTCAACAACTAGTCTGTAGGTGGGTAAAAATCTATTCAAAACACACAAAACTAGCCAATAGATCTAAATTAGGGAGGGAAAATGATCTAAAGGTCAGATCTACTAGAAATAGGTGCAGAAAAACAACAAACAATCAGAGGAAAAATTGTTGTAAATGAGGTGGTGAAAGGCTACAACCTGAGGGAAATGGAGGGAACCCGAGAGGAAGACCCAAAAAAAACTAGAAGGATGTGTTTTGGATGGATGAATAACCAATCTGAGTGGATTTGAAGGTGAGGAACCAGAACTGAAAAATGGCTAATACACTTAAATTTCAGACAACTTGTAGTAGCTAAAGCTCTTCCACGAAAGGTGGAGGGTACTGAAGCCATAGGGGGCTAGGTTCCCACTTTGATGAGTAGAAAAAATCAACTACAGGTCCAAAATGGGTGGAGAAAAAGGTCAGACAACCCTAAACAGAGGCCCAGACAAACCCAGAAAAATCTCAGAAAAATTCCCGCAAAAAGTTCAGGTCGCAGTTTCTGACCTTTTTTCTACATAGGTCACAGGTTTTGGCCTTTTCTACACCTTGGAGGTTCATGTTGCAGGTTTTGGCCCAAAAATTATGACCTACACTTCTGGAACTCTCGGGAACAGGTTTTAGAAAAAAATTTCGTCTCAGCTGCGGCTGATACCTGTCACCTACGCAATAGGTCCGAAAACACACAGAAGTTGGAATTTTCAATGTTCTAGGGTTTTATAGGTAAAAAAAACATCAAGAAAAGCAAAACAATGATCTAAAGAGAAATACTAGGGTTTGAAGCAGCTAGATATGCAGGGATCTGAAAAACGACAGAGGTCATAATCGTAAACCCTTGTGGAGTTTCCAGTTGTTAGTATGAATCTTAATCGCATGCGTACAAAAAAGGGTCACTTTAGTCGTGCATAAAAAATAGCCCTAACAACAAATATGGTTTCTAATCTCTTTAGATCTGCAATTACTTGACCAATATAAATGCTGCAAAATCTAGATCTATGCATTAAAATACATTAAGTAGTAAATAAAAGCAGGAGTTTCTCCATGCATCCAATAGACAAGACAAGATTGTTTTAAATAATTTTTGTATTTTTTGACACCTAGGAAGGGAACATAGAAAGATGTTATTTGTCCCCCTCAATGGGATGGGTTCTTGTAAGTCCTTAGCACTTCAAATATAGAAATATCTCTCTCTTGGTGGTGTAGAAAACCCAGACAAAAAAGGAACTCAAAGGGAGCTCACAAGAAAAATGGTAGCAAAATATGGCAATGATGGACGATCAAAGTCAGACCAAAAATATAGATCCAGAGTGATCTTTAGTCAACAAAAGGTAGTGAGTGAATGGAAAAATCCTCCTATTTATAAAAAAAATATTGAGTTAGTCTAGATATTGGTGCATAATTAAAATATTATTAATCAAATCAAGATCCAACTTTTATGGAATATTTTATTATATTTGTTGAAGGGAAAAGGAATTTGAATTTGGTCAAATCCCTTTATTTGTAAATAATAAATAAATAAATGACTTATTTATTATTCTAAGGATGTGGTTGAGTAATAATTAAATAAATAATGATTTATTCAATTATTTATAAATGATTTAGTCAAATTTAATGAGGAATATTATTTAAATAAGGTTTAAATAATTATTCCTTGAAAATAATAAGATAAATAATGATTTATCTAATTAATTTTCCTGTTTTCGGTTAAATAGGACGAGGAATATTAATTAAATTTTTGGTTAAATAATTATTCCTTGAGGAAAATAAAAAAAATGTGGATTTATTCAATATTTCCTCATGGGGTTTCCTGTTTAGACCATAAACAACTTAATAAATGTGGTTTACTAAGTTATTTTTCATGGTCAAAGCAATTTTACTTAGGGTAAAATTGCTCTTGCATGGTGTACTTTGGTCCATCTAATAGTAACAGGTTAGATGACCAAAAAATAGTGTAACAAATAACTTCATTAATTCTTCCTTCTGTGACTCATCTTCCTCGATGCCTTTAGCAAAATGATCTTCTATTGCTGGCATCTTGAGTTGTTTTCTCAGGGCTGTTATGTCAGCATTCTTCTTCTTTGAAAGCTCCTACACAACTTGAATATTGTTTGGGTCATGACCAGGCTTCACTATTAAATCATCTAAATACTTGAGCCCTGAGTATTTAGCCATGGCTATATATCTTCTCCATCTTGAGCTGTGATTTAGCATTGGATAAAGATACCAACAGTTTAGAAAAGCTCATATTAGTACTTGTTAATGTGGAGGCCGCCATCTCTCCAGTTTTCTTGTATAATTCCATTTGATCAATAGGATGGATGTCCTTGGTATTGAAATCGAACGATGCCTTCTTGTAATCTCCTGATCCTTGGGGTCATGGGACCAAATCTTCTAGAAATTCCATCTGCATCTTTTCCTTCTCAGTGTCAAAGGCATACAGTAGCTTGCTTTGGGAACTTGGGGTCTGTTTTGAGAATTGATGTATGTGTTAGTCTTCAGTATCTCATTTCTCAATTTTATTTCCTTGAATGTGTCATGAACTGATTTTTCTTGGCCTTCTATGGTAGGTCTAGAAGCTGATATCTACAGGCCCTGCTGCTGCAGAGACATTGTGGCTGAAGATGAAGGGGAGGCCATTGTTTGATCATCCGCTGGAGATGGCCTAGGGGTTTCTGCAATATGAATCACTGTTTGCTTCCCTGATTCTCCTCCTTAATCAATATTCATGTGAACTTTGGCCCTCTTCCTATATCTCAGTCTAAATTATTTACCATAGATATCAGTCACTGAAGGTGACTAACCCTCTCTTGGCCTCTTGCTCCCTATTTATTTACCTTCTACTCCCTTCCTTTCTTGAGTGGTTGGGGTTTGGATGCCTAAAGTGGAGATCACCTATTCTTCATTTTCTTGGAGGGTTTTGGTCACCCATTCTGTTTGATTGGCATACTACTCAATTGCAGGTCTGTGTGTGTGAACATAGGGTGTCGATTTGTTTTAGTTTATAAGCGGCAGAGGTTGAAAGTTAAATATTGCAATGTGTGAAGTGCGTTGGTGGGAGGTGATGTGGCAAGGAGGTGGAGGCCACCCGCACATCGTAAATCGCAGATCTAGTGATCCGAATATGGAATTATTTGTAAATGATGTAAATTTTGTGCAAAGTATCCATTTCCATTTAATTAAATGTGTGCAAAATTCTCCATGTCTTTCAAGTTAAAAAAAGTGTATCTGGTAATTGTTTTCAAGTTTATGTGTGAGGGAATGTTAATTAATTTTATTGTTTAACATATCATATCAGCAATACATAGAAGAATAACTTCAACATAAAATAACTCAGATATTTGGTGAGCATTTAACCCCTCCTGGGCTACGTCTGTTAGACCAAGCCTCCTAAATTGGCTTGTCCTCTTGTATTAAAATGCTCCAAAATGCTAATAAAAGTTTAAAAGTGTCTCAATATAAAAATATAACTATAAATACAGATTTAGAAGACATGAAAATGCTAAAAATTCCTTTCCATATACACTAAACAGTGAAGAATTACCAAATACAGTGCCTTCTTCAGCAAGGCCCTAATGGCTCTTTGAACTCATATAAAGCTTTTCGGGCTGTATAAGTCCTGAAACAGTTCTAAAACCTCTTCCATTAGGTTTTGAAGGTAGAAAATATTCGAAAATGGTTTTTGGTTCACCTCAAACAGTGAGGTACAACTCAATACAGCTCCATTTCCCCAAAGTCCCTGATGGCTCTCCAAACTTCACTGAAGCACAAATGGCTATATAAAATCTCTACTGCCTTTGGAACCTATCCCAAACACCAAAATTCTTAAAATAGTATAAATTGATGAAAATTTCGTCCAATTTGGTCCCATGTTGATGAAGTTATG
This sequence comes from Pinus albicaulis, assembly GCA_034641835.2. Classification (NCBI taxonomy): domain Eukaryota; kingdom Viridiplantae; phylum Streptophyta; class Pinopsida; order Pinales; family Pinaceae; genus Pinus; species Pinus albicaulis. Next base: position 23,128,409 of record MU968382.1, on the reverse strand, counting down.
GCCCAAACAAGATTTTGCCCAGTGGCACTAGAAAACCTCTACTAAATGTGGAGTAACTGCCAGTTAAAAAAAATAATTTGGTTACTTCCGACAAATTTGGCACGCTCCTCCAAATCCATTAGTTAGTTAATGGTTGGCATTTAATATTGGGATGGGGAGTGGTCACATGACCCTCTCGTGCAACCGTCGAACAAAACTTCACATAAAGTCGTTACATATAATGTGACCTCTGCTCACATGGGTTTCGGAGTTCTTTTCCACCATCTATGTAACTGTAACTTCCGGAACATTGAGCACCTGGTCACTGGTGCTGAGTCATATGGAATATGGGCTAGCCCCTTTTCTCTCCACCCCAAAAAAATTTAAACTTTAAGTAGAATGTGGAGCCCATATATATTAAAAAACAAAGCCACTGGTGGGCCGGTCGAGCGTGTTGGCTAGCAGCCCGTAGATTAGGGTTCAAATCCTATAGACTATCAAAAAATTTACATAGCCAAATTTTATGCAGCCTGGGGCCATGTGGCGGCCTTCGGGCCTACCATGTGGCATCCTCCCATTGGTCCATTCCAAACAAAGTCAAACAAATAACAAACCAGCAACTGCCACTTGTCGTAATATGATTGGCCCAGATGGAATATTTCGAGGAATATTTCGAGGAATATTCCAAGAATATTCCTTTAAAATATTCTTTTTTTTTTATTTTTCCAATTTGAAAGTCAAACTTGGTCAACTTAGTTTCTTTTTTAGAGTTTACTGAAAACTTCAAACCTGCATAACTTTCACATACAATGTCGAATTTGAGTGCCATTTACAGTGCCAGAATTGCAGCGATGAGGCCTATCCAGTAGTTCAGGTTGCAAGCAATTTTGAACACTTTAAATTTTGAGCTTTTTCCATAGCTCAGACTTGAGCTCCTGATTACACCTCCCAAATGAGAAGCTTTTGGACCCCAAAAGCTCACTGAAATGCTGAAACTCAACTATATAGAAAATGTGAGAATAAAAACATCCTCTTCTCTTCAGCCTCCAAAAATTTTCCTTGCATGGCAAATGATTTTTGAACTCAAACTAGAAAGAAAATCACTCTTCCCTTCACTGATGCTTATCCTCCTGTCAAGAGATACCTTTTTTGCACTCACTTAGTAAATTACTGGAGAGAAAATTGCAGAAGAAATATGAATAGCAAGTCCTAAATGGACTACAAGCTTCCTGTAACATCCTGTCACAAGAATGCACATCAAACTTGAAACGAAAATCTCATTCAAAATTTGAATGAAGATCACCTCTTTGCTCCTTCAAAGCATTGATTGTCAGCTTCCTGTAACATAAAATATATGGTAATCCTCTTTGCACAACAGTGTATCCATCTATCAATCCACAATCGACAACACCTTTGACTCAAGCATAAGTCGTGCAACATATGACATCAATAACAAGTTGACATTAAATGTGATATACAATTGACACAACCATCGATGTAAAAAGTGTGCCCATAATCGACACAAGTCAACAAACATGTGTGACACAATCGACACAAGTCGATAAACAATAAGACACATCTTTGCAATCACATGTGTATGTATTAATGTACAATGAACCTATATACAGTTCGATAATTACGCATACAACCTCTATGTACATGTGCAACTTCAACTCTTCTTTTCAAATACCAACAAGTACATCATCCCAAAAAAAACATGTGGGTGACTAAGAGCTAAAATTAAAGACATTGCTGCAATACAAGTGAGTATCATACTCATATTTTACACCTCCATGGTGAAATTTTGCAACAACAAAGAAATTCCTTCAACTAATATTGCTTTTACATGCAATCTTGCATCAAAATTTTCAACTGAAATACATGCATACAAAATCTGAAATTTGCATGTACAAAATGAGTATCACTTACTGCATTAAGAAGTTAATCCACTTCCTACCAAGCCACCTCCATGGCGTCTTTTGTTGCAATAGCATTTCTTCATGTGAATCTTCCATATTCACATCGATAATGGAATCTAGAGATCCACTTGCGCCAATCTTTTTGTCCTCTAGCTGCATGTGCTTTGCACGACTTGTTGGATGCAAAGTCCAACAATGAGAGACATCATGTCCCTTCTTTTGAAAAAATGTGCAACTCTTAAGCACTTTTTGTGAAATTTTTCTTTGCCTCTTCTGCTTCTTGTGTGCTTCCTTTTTCAACCAACATCTCGAAGCAACAAGGTTAAATCCACCACAAAATGTGCAACAAAACCTTCTTTCATTTCAACAAGAAAAATTATCATTCTTTGCTGAAACATAATCAAATTGATCATGTGAATAATTATACCTCTTGTGCTGTTTATAATGTCCATCCTTTTGTTGGGAATCACGATTTTTGCTAGACCAAAACCCATAGGTGTTAGTCAACGATCGCATTGCTAGAGATAAGGATCCACGAAAGGCAGTTAGTCCATGTCGCAAAACACACGGGGAGTGTTGGTTTATCCAATGTCCAACAATCTCCCCCCCAACGCGAGCTGGGTGTGTATCGAACTCGTGACCTACCCTCTGATACCACTTGTTGGGAATCACGATTTCCATTAGACCAAAACCCGCATGTGTTAGTCAACGATCGCATCGCCAGAGATAAGGATCCATGAAAGGCAGTTAGTCCATGTCACAAAACACATGGGGAGTGTTGGCTTATCCAATGTCCAACACCTTTTTGTCTTCATGAGATGATGAACTAATAGATGCTACAACTTCCTTTTTCAGACTTACATCATAGTTCTTGTCTTGAAAATTGTTTAAACTTGCATGCTCGCCATAAGCAACATGTTTACCCTCTACTTGCTGCAATGAAGGCTTAAAATAATGGCAATCATCCTTAAAACAATTTTGACATATATGCATTTTAGAACTTGGAATACAGGTTCTCTTTTAATTTGCATCACATGCATTCAAGGATTTGGAGTCTTCACCATTAAACTGCAAATAACCAAGACCAACATTCTTGGGTCATTCCTCAAACGAAATAGGGTCAACCATGCCTTGTGCATGCTTTCCCAAACCTTTGCCTTCATGATAGCCCATTTTAACCATTAATTTGGACCCTATACCCCTTGTATGTTTTTCAAAAGAACCAACACACTTTTCTAATGAGGTAACTGAAGAAAAGTTTGAATGGTTTACCTCATCCTCACACTTGTTCTTGGAAAAAGCTTCCTGAGCTTGAAGGAGTTGTCTCTCCATGTCATGGAGTCTTTGGAGAATTGTTTCCTTCTCTTCCTTCATGGCTAACAACTATGCATCAAGCTTAGCACTTTCTCTTTGATCCTCAATCAAAATCTGCACCATGTCCTTCACCTTAATGAACTCATTCTTCATGTCATCATTGAAGAATCTCATGAAGAAGGAAACTTCACTTGTGGAAGAATTTTTCATTATGTAAATGATCAAATTAACAAAAGGAACTTCAAAAGAGAAGTTCTCAAAGCTTTCAAACAAATTACAAGCTTTTAACCAAATGGCTATAAAGACCCCTTCTTATTCAAGCAGCCATAAAACACAAACTCCAATAGATTTTGTAGCAAACACTAATCAAGTGGCTTTGTTTTCCAAAGATAATCTTGAGGTACTTTGGGGTAAGGAAATAGTCTACAACTCTCTCCAAGACTTAGCTATCAATAGCTATCTTTTCAACTCAAGCAAACTCATACAATCAAATATTTTGCAACCAATAAAATAGTCAATATTTTACGTTGTTTTAACACCTTTTGCACAAAAAAAAATGCTCAACCTAAGCTCTGATACCATCTGATCTTAAAATGGAAGTATTTTTAAATGTTGTAAATGATGTGCAAAGTATCCATTTCCATTTAATTAAATGTGTGCAAAATTCTCCATGTCTTTCAAGTTAAACTAAGTGTATTTGGTAGCTTTTTCTGAGTTTATGTGCGAGGGAATGTTAATTAAACTTAATGTTTAACATATCATATCAGAAATACATAGCATAATAACTTCAATGTAACATAACTCAGATATTTGGTGAGCAGTTCAACAATCCTAGGCTACGTCTGTTGGACCAAGCCTCCCAAATTAGCTTGTCCTCTTGTATTAAAATGCTCCAAAATGCTAATACAAGTTCAAAAGTGCCTCAATAGGAAAATATGACTGTAAATACAGATTCAGAAGACATGAAAATGCTAAAAATTCCTTTCCATATACACTAAACAGTGAAGAATTACCAAATACAGTGCCTTCTTCAGCAAGGCCCTGATGGCTCCTTGAACTCCTCTGAAGCTTTTAAGAAAGTAGAAGTCCTCAAACAGTTCTAAAACCTCTTTAATTAGGTTTTTAAGGTAGAAAATAGTTGAAAATGGTTTTTGGTTCACCTCAAACAGTGAGGTACAACTCAGTACAGGTCCATTTCCCCAATGGCCCTAATGGCTCTCCAAAATTCACTGAAGAAAAAATTGCTATAGAACACCTATAATACCTCTAGAACCTATTACAAACACTCTAGAATGCTGAAAATAGTCAAAATTGACCAAAATTTCATCCAATTTGGTCCCATATTGAAGAAGTTATGGCCCAAACAAGATTTTCCCCGGTGGCACTAGAAAACCTCTACTAAATGTGGAGTAACTGCCAATTAAAAAAACTAATTTGGTTACTCCCATCAACTTTGGCGTGCTTCTCAAAATCCATCAGTCAGTTAAGGGTTGGAATTTAATATTGGGATGGGGGGTGGTCACATGACCCTCCCGCGCAACTGTTGAACAAAACTTCACACAAAACCGTTACATATAATGTGACCTCCGCTCACATGGGTTTTGGAGTCCTTTGCCACCGTCTATGTAACTATAACCTCTGGAAGGTTGAGCACCTGGTCACTGATGCTAAGTCATATGGCATATAGGCTAGCCCCTTTTCTCTTCGCCCCAAACAAATTTAAACTTTAAATAGAATGTGGAGCCCATATATATGAAGAAACAAAGCCGCAGGTGAGCCGGTCGAGGGTGTTGGCTGGTAGCCCGTAGATCAGGGTTCAAATACTATAGACTATCAAAAATTTTACATAGCCAAATTTTCTACGGCCTGGGGACATCCTCCCATTGGTCTATTCCAAACAAAGTCAAACAAATAACGAACCAACAACTAACACTTGTCATAATATGATTGGCCCAGATGGAATATTTCGAGGAATATTCTAGGGAATATTTCGAGGAATATTCCAGGAATATTCTTTGGAATTATCTTTTTTTTAATTTTTCCAATTTGAAATTCAAACTTGGTCAACTCAGTTTTTTTTTAAGTTTACTGAAAACTTCAAACCTGCATAACTTTCACATACGATGTCGGATTTGAGTGTCATTCATGGTGCTAGAATCGCACCGACGAGACATATCCGATCGTTCAGGTTGCAAGTGATTTTGAACACTTTCAATTTTGAGCTTTTTCCATAGCTCAGACTTGAGCTCCTGATCATCTAGAGTCTTGGTTATAAGTAGCAAAAGTTAAATGTAATGACTGGCGATGTGCGATGGCAGGAAATGTGATGTGGCATGGCAGAAGTGGGGCTGACCTCTATTACAAATCGCAGGTCAAAAGTATCAGTGCTGGGCAAGCGGAGGCAGAGGTTAAGACTGGCGATGGGCGATGAGTGATGAGCAGGGAGGAATTGGCAAGGAAAGGTAGGCCCGCCCGCTGCCTACAAATCACAGATTTTGTTATGAGTAGCAGGAGGGTAAATGGTTAAACTTTGCGATTTGCGATATGCGATTGGGTCCCACCATTCCACAAATCGCACTTCGACATTTTTGTTATGATTTTGCATGCTTATCCACTATAATTTTTGATCTGCAATGGGATTTGGTGGGTCTTGGATAGGACTTAGGATAAAGAAAATATGTGCAGAAGGAGGGGAAATAAGGAGTAATGTTCACTTTTGGGACTTAGGATTAGAAACCTAACATTAGGTCCCCATTTTTTATAGAATCACCCCTTTTCGGACTTTTGAGTGTAATGACTCCTTTCTATTTGATTTATTTTCTTCCTTCATCATAGGGAAACAACAAGCTATTTTTAGGCTACTAATTTATAGAATCAACTTTACCTTTTCCTCCATTTCTCTTGTCCAACAAGCCTACCTACCCAAACTACTAGTCTAACATTTTTTCTTCTTTCTAGGGTGCATTTAGACTTCTAGACCCTAAAACCTTTCCATTTGAAATTCTAGCCTAAGCCCTATCCCTTATTTCTCCTATTGGTCCAAATTAAGTTGTTGAACCAATGTCATTTTCTACCTATCTATTGATAAGCCAAGATTAAACAGTTTGGCAAATCCTCATTTTCTAACCTATTATCAGAAAATTCAAAATTGTACAATCATGCTTAAGCTATATGATTGAACAAACCTTTCTAAAAAGTAGTGGAATTTTTATTGGCATCACTTTCAGAGCTATTCATTTTTTTGTGGGGCTTTCCATTAATCATTTTTTACACCCTCTTTTCTTCTTCTTTTTTGTTTCTTTTAATCTTTTTGGAAATGATTTTGAATATTGAAATATATGTACAATATGAAAATTTGCAATTAAGAAATACATAGTCACCTTGTGAAACTGTAAATTACAGGAGTCTAACAGTGGCTCCAGCTGGGGATGGCAGTTATCTTTAGGGAAGTATCAAGAACATCAAGACCACCAGCCTTTCATACTTCTTCCCTACAATAATTTCCATGAATCTTCTCTTGATGTGGTTATGACTTTTCTTCTACTATTTTTTCAGCACAACAAGGCAACTTTCAAAAAGATCTGAACCAAAATTTGTGGTATTTACAATGGAGTGGGAAATTTCTATGTATTTAGGAGAATTAATGTTTCATCATCCTGCCATTCACAGGACCTCCGGGAAGCTCGGTTCCATCCATTTCTTGCAGAAAAAATGCATTATTCCCCCTGAAATAATTCCTCCAAAGGGAGAAGTCCCCTAGGTAGGATATTATCTTTGAATTGGAGCACTTCAAACTCTTCTTTCTCGGGGTCTTTATGTATCTCTGGTGTATGTGAATCTTTATTTGCTGAAATATTAATATCAGAATTATGAGGAGGTTCATCCCTGCATATTTGTTTTTCATTGGGACACTCTTCTTCACAATCTAGGTCCAAGCTGGAATCTTCAAAATCACCTTTGTATTGCAAGAAGTTTTCGGTATGTTTGTCATTTCCAAAGACTTGCCAGTATCTCATATTATCAGGGACTGCTGGGTGATGTTTAACCTACACTATATACTGCTCGCTAGGATGAGGAAACTGAAAATTACTGGCTGCAAATGCTAAACCATTGGCAAGGGCATTTTGATTCCTTGGAATTGCAGCAAGATAATACTCTTCAATTTTTTTTAGAAGGTTAAGGGCAGCATTTCTGTATGCTCTCAATCTAGGATTTTTGCTTGAATATTCTCCCTTGATTTGTTTAATAACCAGCTCAAAGTCTCCATGAACATAGATCCTTTTGGCTCCTAGTCTTTTCAACAATTGTAAACCCAAAAGGAGTGCCTCATGCTCTGTTAAGTTTTTCGTGCACTGAAAATTTAGTTTGTAAGAATGGACCTCTGAGTGGTAATTTTCAGTATTGTAGACCCATACTCCTACTCCCGAACCTGATTTTTCACAAGAGCCATCAAAACTCATGCTCCAAAAAGGTTCAAATTCAGCCTCGTGTTGTACGATTTCCATTTGGTTTGCTAGTTTTCTATTTTGGTCCTCTTCTTCTTTGGCTACTTGTTCATTGATGTCTTCATCATTGTAAAGAGTGAACGAGTCTAGGTCAGAATGGATAGAGTAAAGGGGGTATTTATGAGGCTTTTATTGACTACCCACCATGTATTTCATTAATGTTTCCCTATACAGTCTTCTTTGTTGGCCAAACACTGGTATGGTAGCATAAGTCATATCCATCTGGAGGGTCCCTCGTAGCTTGGCTCCCCATAAGCGGGACAGAAGCATACCATACTTAGGAGGGATTTCAACCACTACTATATCCATCACTAGAATTTTGGTTGGTATTTGGGCCAAGGTAATACAAAAGTATTTGATGAGGCCCAAACATTTGACCTTGCTTGACTCAAATGAGTACATATATTTATAGGGTCTGGTTATCTCAAGGCTAATTTTCTCCATTACCGTCTTTGGCATAATATTATGAGAGGAACCTAAATCCAACATGGCATTGTGGAGGATTTTATCATGAACATTCAAACTAATATAAAATGGGGTAACACCTCCCTCCTAGGATTTACCCTCTACTTATGGCCCGAACAACAGTTCAGGTTTATTATCGTTTATATTGACAGTGTCAGTAATTTCTCTTATGCTCAATGCTTTTAGGACCTAAGATCTGGATCCATTCTTGTTTACCAATTTAGTGAGTGGGATTGAGATTTTTATTTTAGAAATTTCATTCTCAATGATGAATGGTGTCTGTGTTTTTGGTGGATTTCAATCATTCTTTTCCGGCACTAGTTTAGCAGCAACTTCATATTGTTGACTCCTAATAGAGGTATTCTCTTGAACAGTTTTACTAGGGCTAACAGTTGGTTTACTAGTGTTGCTTTCTATATCATTATTTCCAAGGATATTAACAACTTTGTTTGAAATTTCTATTGTTTTCTTGGCATCAGTTTCAGGGATATTTTTAGCAAAATTTTCGAGATTCTTTTCGTTGGAAATATCAGAGTTTTTCTTGCTTCTAAGATTATATTTTCTGTGTACCTGCATGATGGCGTTCTAAAACCCTTGTTTATAATCCTTAGGCTCTTCAAATTCCACTTCAGTGAGGAAAACATAATCCTCTTCATTAATTCCCATTAGATTGATTTCATTTTATTCTAGTTCTTCAAGTACTCCCTCATCTTCATCAGCATAATTTTCTTGGAATGGAGGCCTAATTTGCTGGTTAGGGCCTGTTTGTTCTCTCTGTATTATTTGAGGGGGGTTTCTTATAAAGTTCTGGTTTCTATTTTGAGGAGCTGGTTGATTATCCCTAGGGATAGCTTTCTCATTCAAGTTGATCCTCTCCATCATTATCTCCATGGTTCTACCCAGGCTATCAATATTAGCATCAGATGTGGAGGTTGCAGGCTCTTCCCTAATAGTGACCTTCTTCTCATTTCTCATTATAGCTCTCTTTTCAATCAAGTTGGCTTCTACACTTACTGCACCCCAATGCATATCTTCTAATGTAGCGATATCTCTTTCTCGAAGTTGATAAGCCATCTCAAGATCGAAACCATATGGGAATTTCATCAGGACTAAGCCTTGTGGGGGCTTCATGTGAGCATGGAGTGCATTGTATACATTGTTGAATCTAGCACAGTAGTCTTGGACACTCTCTACAACATTCCTCTTGATGTTTTCATATTCTGACAAGATTTGAAGAGGGTTTTTCTTACCTTCCCATATATTTACGAATCAATGATGAAGGGCAGTGAAGTCATGGATACTATTAGGGGTCAAGCCTTTAAACCGTTTTCTTACATCTCCCCCCCCAAAATTTGAGAAAACATCCTCAACTAGACACTGTCATCGTCTATCTATTGACGATCAAATTAGTCATTCATTTTATCCACATGTTGTTGAGTGGTTGCAGGACTAGTTTCATCGAATAGTGGGATTTTGGACTGATAATCTTGTGGCATAGGCACCATAGGTTGTGTTAGCACCAATGAAGCATACTAGGCTACCATGATTAGTGGTGGGGGAACCTAAGGGGGTTTGATAAGAGGAGGGTGGACCAAGGGGGGTGGTAGACTAACTGGAGGAAGGTTAACAATGGGTGTATGAGTGGAGGTTGGGATGATCTAGTGGGAAATGTTCCAAGAAATGGTAGGGGATGCATATACACCTGAACGGATTAGCTGAGGATGAGCAGATTTGGAGATAATAGAGGGAGCTATTGTAGTAAGAGCATATAACTCTACATATTGTTTGAGGTAAGCATCATCAACAACTAAGGTGAAACCTGCTACCAAATCTTGAAGGGAGTCAAAGTGTTGGAGAAGATGAAGGTCAGCTTGAGTGGATGTGGAAGCTTACCTGGCTGGACTTTGTAGTAGGATAGATGGGTCAAAAACTATATGGGCTGTCCAATTCTTAGATTTGGTCCTGAATAGACTTTGTTCAAAATGCCGATCAAACTAAATGTCCTGCAAGGATACAAGGTTTTTGAGGAGGGAACTTTCTCAGTGAAGAGGTTTACTAGCAGTTTGACAATAAGTTCTAGGGTTTTTTCTCAGAATTTTCTCTAGATTGTCAACTATTATAGGAGGATGTGGGTCAGGATGAGATCTGGAAAAGACTCTTCTGGGAGCCACAATTTAGGCCCAAAACACAGACAAGTTGAATATTTACAAAAATTTTAAGAACCGATCTTCGAAAAATAATTGAATCACACAATATTTTGACTGGGACATTTGAGTTCTAATGAAATATTAAGCTTCTTCAATAAGTCCCCAGTATGGTCACCATTATGTTATCACCCTATAATTTATAATATTGGCAAGAATAAATGATAGAGGACAACATCAAACCACTTTGGAGTCTAGGACCTAGCCTTCATAGAATAAGAGAGGTCTCTCTCTATTTATGATTTGATTTTTCCTTAATATTATGAATGTTGATGTTAGGCTAGTTATTGTAATGGTGGTACTAGTTGTTTTTTATTGATTTTCTCGGTTGGATGAGTAGGTCTGTAGGGACTATTCCGTTGGGCTATGGAGTCAAAGGCTATATTGGCACATCATGTTCAAGAGCATCATAGGACAAGCAAACTGTGCTAAATGGATATTTAGAGCTATATGAATTATGTGGTGAAGGAATTTGTAAGGTTCAATAGTGACAAAAGAGAAGTTAAGAATTATTTAATCAGACATCAGCAGAAAACATTAAAATCATAAATACAGATAGAATTAAGGTGCTCCGACAGCAAATATTAATCTAAAATTTCTGATTTACTATTAGATGAACAAATGCACAACAGGGAAAACAATGGAAACATTTAAAAAAACATAAGTAGCATATCATCATTTTAACACAGCCCAAGAATCCTATAAACAGTCTTTGATTATTGATGTCTAGCTCCAAAATTATAGTGTTCGAATATAGTAGTTCTTACAATGCAGGGTCTAACAATATCCAACCCTTGATAATAAAAACTCATGCAGTATTTAACTAAAACTTGAGTTGGTTTCCCTAATATACTTTGACCATCTTCATTAATTAAAGTTAAACTAAAAAATAGACAGGTGTGGCCATGCAAGGCCCGAACGAAAATATTTAACAAAACACCTCCTATAGAATTTATTTTGGGTGGCTCTTCATGGATTTGAAAACTTTAGTGGCTCTTTGTGAGATCAAAAAGTAGGCTCAAAGGTTGCCGAGATAGTCACAAAGAGGCAATGATTGGTGGCTTTGACATTTGGTTCTACTTTTGGGGTTGCCTCTGCTGGATTATTAAATTTGATGCGATGCTGGCTCTTTTTTTCAATTGGTGGCTGAATCGGTGACTGTGCTGATGTGTCCACCTTGCCTTTTCACTCTTGATACATAGATAATATGTTCCACTCCTTCTTGCTTGGAATTCTCATTCCTATGACCTGTAGGTACACTTCATCCACCTCTGTATACTTTCTAAAAGTGTGCCTGGAGAGGGAAGCATGCTTCAACTCATGTTGAATAAATTTGTCATTGCTTAATAGATCCAAGAAAACTTTCCCGAACACATATCCTTTGATTATGAAAAACTTGGTGGTTTCCTTGGCTACTTCTCTAAGTTTGGTCAAATAATATCCCTTCTGTACCAGCTTGTTATTGATCACATATAGTGAAGCCAACCCTTTTGCCATCGAGGGTTCGATCTTGTTCAAGAATCTACTGATAGCCATGTCCAATCCATGACACTCCTCCTCCAATTGCCTTACTAAATTCCTCTTAGTAAGGACCTTTTTTACCTCTGATATGGTTTTTGTTCTATCTTGTACACCCAACTCTTCAAGCTCATAGCTAATTTTGGAGTTCCGGAATTTTATGATTTTAGGGGTTGTGATTGGCATATCCCCTAATTCCTGATCTGCCTGTTCAATAGCCACTGTGCATATATTAATCAACTCTTTCTGTTCAAAAATAATGTGGATGGGGTGCCAAATTTTATCCACTGACTCTATGATACTGCCCCAAATTATCAGATTCATTTGGCCCTAGAATGTTTCTGGCTGGAAATTCCTTCTCTACCTTCTCCAACCTCTCAATCTGCTTCTTGGCTATCTCATTAGTAGTTTCTGATCTAGCCTTTTGATCTCTCAATATGTCAATCTGTGCTTCTAATTTCTTGATCTCTTGTGACTACAGGATCATACTTTCCATGGCCTTTGAAAACTGGTATGTCTCACTAGATGCTCCAGCAATTGCCGGAACAACTGATGAAATAGATGAAATGGGGACAGCGTCTAGTGGGATGAGTGCCACTCGAGTTGTTTCTTATTTTTCCTTTAGTAGCTTCTCCATCTCGGTCTCCATTTGTTTGATTTGGGAAAATTGTTCCATAACTAACTTCAATAATTCTGCCTTCTGTGACTCATCTTCCTCGATGCCTTTACCCAAAGGATCTTCTGTTGCTGGCACCTTGAGTTTTTCTCTGAGGGCTGCTATGTCAACATTCTTCTTCTTCAAAATCTCCTCCACAGCTTGAATATTGTTTGGGTCGTGACCAAGCTTCATTATTAAATCCTCTAAATACTTGAGCCTTGAATATTTAGCCATGGAAGATATCTTCTCCATCTTGAGCTATGATTAAGCATTGGATAAAGATACCTGTCGTTTAGACAAGCTCATAGCAGTACTTGTTAAGGTGGAGGCCACCATCTCTCTGATTTTCTTATGTAATTCCATTTGATCAATAGTATGGATCTCCTTGGTATTGAACTCGAATGATTCCTTCTTGTAATCTCCTGCTCCTTGGGGTCGTGACACCAAAGCTTCTAGAAATGCCATCTGCATCTTTCCCTTCTCGGTGTCAAAGGCAGATAGTAACCTGCTTTGGGAACTTGGGGTTTGTTTCCAGAATTGATTTTATGTGTTAGTCTTCAGCATCTCATTCCTCAACTTTGTTTCCTTGAATGTGTCATAAACTAATTTTCTTGGCCTTCTATGGTAGGCCTAGAAGTAAATATCTGCAAGCCCTGCTGTTGCAAATACATTGTGGCTGAAGATGAAGGGGAGTCCATTGTTTGATCACCCACTCGAGATGGCCTAGGGGTGTCTGCAATATGAATCATTGTTTTCTACCCTAATTCTCCTCCTTGATCAATATTCATGTCAACTTTGGCCCTCTTCTTATATCTCAATGTGAATTCTTTACTAGAGATATTAGTCACCGAAGGTGACTGACCCTCTCTTGGCCTCTTGCTCCCTATTTCTTGATCTTATACTCCCTTCCTTTCTTGAGTGGTGGAGGTTTGGATGCCTGAAGTGGAGATCACCTATTATTCATCTTCTTGGAGGGTGTTGGTCACTCATTCTATTTTATTGGAATACTACTCAATTGCATGTCTGTGTGTGTGAACATAGGGTTTGGATCTATTTTCCACCCATTTCCTTGAGATAACCCCTGCAGGGTCATAAGACCATGTGAAACTATGGCTGAAACCCATCTCTTTCATTATCTCCTCTATCTCCTCCCTTGCTGATCTACTGTTACAGATGAAAGGCCTAATTTGTGTCTTGATCTTGAACTAGGCCTTCTTCTTTGCATAAACAAAGTGGATCTCATCTGCATGTATCATCTACCTTATGTACTCTATTGTAATGACCCTCATGGAGAGGAAATTTGGAAATTTGTAAGGGGCTAGCTCATTTCCATAGACTCAAATCTCTATGTAATTTTGATACAAGAACCAATATACTGTCTTCACTAGCTCTGTTAGGTGCATGGTTTTCCTGATTTCTTAACTTATCCTTGGCTCTGCTGCACTGCTAAGTGTGTTGATGGCTAGGTGCACAAAAAAATACACAAAATCGTTGTATGAATAATTATTTTGATATTTTAACAACAGGGTGGTCCAGAAGATGAGAGATTGAGGCTCAGCATCTTCGTTTACCTTGGTCATCTAAAACTAAAACCTTCTATACTGAAAATAGACAAACATATATACCAACACAAAGGAGTATTTGAAAACCTCCTCAGTATAAAACTTTAAAATTCATGAATGGCCTCTGCAAGAAATTGAGCATAGTTGAATAGGACGGTGGGTTTAACATCTAAGGAAATGGTAGACAAAAATATTATCAAAGCTTCATCTACCCATTGATATGTGTGATACTCCAACAAATAAGATAAAACAGTTACAATGTGCTTGGGCCTATATGGAAAGATAGATGAGGGATAAGGAGGGTTATTTGTTGGTATTCGGGCATCAGGGGCTATGGAAATTTGTAAATATTTGGCTCTTCTGGGAAAGTCAAGCTTCTGATAAAATTCCCTAAGTCCTGCTAGGGTGATTGCAGTTCTCTGATTAATTTCATAATGGATTTGGAATTTCTTGATGAACTCTTGGTAAATATAGGTTTTTGGGAAGATGTAAAGAGGTAATTAGGTCTCCCATAGACCTATAGCATCATCTTCTTCAAGGAATTTATCCTCGAGCCAGTAGTAGAAATCAAATAAATTGAAGTCTAACTCTATCTCATGGATCTTATAGTCTTTGTCTGCTAGAGCCAAGTGATCCAGGTCCACTTGTGGGCACACCATGGGATTAAAAGTCTGTTGATCTAGATTCAGAGGCATTTATGTCTTCTGTAGTTTTTTTCTTCTCTGTGCAGCAGCAGAGAATGGGATGAGAGAATAAGGGAATGGAGAAGGGGATTTGTCATGGATTATTACCGGGGAGGAGATATAATTGAAAGGGGTCGTGAGAAAAGTTTGAAAAAATAACCTTGCTCTTGAATTGCTGAGACTGCTTACTTATCTTTGATGGATGGATTCTTTCTTCAACTTTATCTCTAAGAAATTTTACTGTGGTTTAAAAACATGCAACACATTAATAGTAATAACAAAGTGAAATCTCTGTAATTTTACTGCAGCTTCGAAACCTGTAACAAATCGATAATAATAGTAGAGTAAACCCTGCTAATACTTTGAACTTGAGCTTTAAACTATGATTTTGTGGTTGTTGATTAGGCACGGGCCCGTTGAATAATGGTCTAGACATTTATGGCACAACAACTTCTTGACGATAGGTGATGTGACTGATTCAGGTGATTTTGGGAGAGTGGACGTGGTGCCAGTGGTAAAAACAATGGGAAAAAGGCACAATGGTTTGGTGAATAGAAAAAATGGCTTTTCAGAGGGGGTGAGATTGGTAAACGGTATTGGAGTGGGGGGTGCAGAATAGCCATGGGTGTGACATGTAGCAAGAATGGCGGTATGGGATATCGCCCATTTTGGACCCCCCCCCCCCCCCCCCAGGTTAATGTTTGATAGCTATGGGGAGGGCGAAAGGCATTGTGGGTCATCCAATGTATGAGGGTGAGCGGATATGGCGGGGAATTACAGGGAGGTTGGTGCGGTGATGATGTGGTAAAAGGTGGGGCCCTAACCTATATTGCAAGCACAGGATGGAAGTTTTAGTATATAAATGGTAGAGGTTGAAAGTTAAATCTTGCGATGTGTGAAGTGCGCTGGTGGGAGGTGATGTGGCAAGGAGGTGGGGGCTGCCCACACATCACAAATCGTAGATATAGAGTCTTGGTTATAAGCCATGGAAGTTAAATGTCATGAATGGCAATGTGCGATGGTGGAAAATGTGATGTGGCATGGTGGAAATGGGGTCGACCTGTATCGAAAATCGCAGGTCAAAAGTATCAGTGGTGGGTAAGAAGAGGTAGAGGTTAAGACTAGCGATGGGTGATGAGTGATGAATGGGGAGGACTTGGCAAGGAAATGTGGGCCCACCCACTGCCCGCAAATCACAGATTTTTTTATGAGGAGTGGAAGGGGAAATGGTTAAACTTTACAATTTTCCATATGTGACAGAGTCCCACCATTCCACAAATTGCACTTCAACACCTTTGTTATGATTTTGCGTGCTTATCCATTGTAATTTATGATTTGCAATGGGAATTGGCAAGGCTTGGATAGGACTTAGGATAAAAAAATATGAGCAGAAGAGGTGGAAATAAGGAGTAGTGCGCACTTTAGGGACTTAGGACTATAAACATAACATAAGGTCCCCAATTTTTATAGAATCACCCATTTTCAGACTTTAGAGTGTAACGACTCCTTTCTCTTTGATTTATTTTCTTCCTTCATGATAGGGAAACAACAAACGATTTTTAGGCTACTCAATTATAGAATCAACTTTACCTTTTCCTCCATTTCTCTTCTCCAAAAAGCGTACCTACCAAAACCACCAGTCTAACATTTTTTCTTTTCATAAGGTGCATTTAGACTTGCAAAACCTGAAACCTTTCCATTTGAAATTCTAACCTAAGCCCTATCACTTATTTTTACTATTGGTCCAGATTAAGCTGTTGGACCAATGTAATTTTATACCTATATACTAATAAGCCAAGATTAAACAGTTTGCAAAATCCGCATTTCCTAACCTATCAGCAAAAAATTCAAAATTGTATAATCATGCTTAAGTTGTATGATTGAACAAACCTTTCTAAAAAGTAGTGGCATTTTGATTTGCAACACTTTTAGAACTATTCATTTTTTTGTGGGGCTTTCCTTTCCTTTTTTACACCCTCTTTTCTTCTTCTTTTTTGTTTCTTTTTATATTTTTGGAAATGCTTTTGAATATTTAACTATATGTAAAATATTAAAATTTACAAGTAAGAAATACATAGTCACCTTATGATACTGTAAATTAAAGGAATCTAACACAAACGATGGGTGGTGATGCCACCCCGTTAAGAACATGGGTCCAACGAGGTGATACATCTAAATAAATAAGATAATCAGGCTCCACACCCAAGAGTAAGAAGAAATACATAAATATATAAAGTTGGAGAGATTAATGTTCCCAAATTTTAGCCTCAAGCTAAAAGGGACATTATAGTTAGCATTATTTCTAGGTAGATGAATAAAATGGGTAGGGAGGCCCATTAGACTATTTAGAAGGAAGAATAACATTCCTCATGTGAAAAGAGGAAGAATAAGTAGCTGGATTAAGCACCTATAGGTGTGAGCAGGATTGTATCATATTGATTCAGTCATATTTGACCAAGTCCACATGCACTGTCTAGATACATTGTATCTCCTTGATGGACTGCACAGTTTTAATGGAGGAAAAGTTGCATGAGCTTGGTGGCATATATGGATGGGACCCATTATGGAGAGGTACACTTTCTATATATCGAGAGGAGGGCAACCATTGTTATTCATGCTTTGATTATTATTTTCTTGGGTCTGTTGAGACTTTGCTTCCTCTTGCTGTTTAGCAGGGTTGCAGTGCTGTTTAGCACAAGGGTGTTCCTGGTTGGGAATCCCTACCGCATCCTCAGGGAAGGAGAGGTTCTTTGGGCTAAATTTCCTCATTCTAGCATTTTGGCCAAGCTACCTCCTTCAACTATAGAATAGTTTCTATTTATAGCTGGTTTGTGTTGCAGGGTGCAGCAAAGGAGGATCACATAGAGCCAATTCTGGGCTTGTTTTTTATTGGAGAGGTAGCCTATCCATTGGAGGGTCAACAAGGAAGGCTCCTGGGCATATTTCTATAATTTTGGCATCAGGACAACCATCTACCATCCCTCACAGTGCAATTATATTCCATAACTGCGTTATTTTAGTGAATTTTTGTAGTGGCTAACCCAAAAATGGCTGAAAATCCAAAGTTAAGATTTGGCCAAACCATTTCTGGGTTTTTCTGAGTTTTTTAAGTAGAATCCGTGGTTAAAATCCCAGATCATTCTGAGCAAGCTAACATCCTTCTGCACTTGGTTCATTTCCTTAGAAGTGACAGTTTCCAATAGCAGTAGCAGTAGCAGTGAACATTTCTAGTGCTTGGTCCTTTGGTTTATTTCAGCCATCTTGTGGCTTGAGTGCATTCCTTTTGGAGCACTATATTTTATTCTTTTATGGGAATTTCTTTGTTTCTATCAGTCATATTTCATGTATAGACATCTATAGCAGTAGCTACACCAATATAGACTGTGCAGTCACTGCTCTCCGACATTCTATATAGTTGTAGCATTCATGTATCTATTGTTTTGATCATTGGAGATTTGTTCTTATGGCTTGAGTGGCTTGTCCCTCATGATACTTTGTACATTGTTTCTGATCCATTAATAAATTATGGTTGTATATTGATCCCTCATATGTCATGATCATATTTGCTGTGTTTACAATATTGTGTTCATGTAATGTTGGATCTCCAACTTTGGAATATCTTAAGATATTCTCATTTTTGTAGAAATTCCCTATTTTGGGATATTATAGAAGGAGAGAACAAGAAGAGAGAGAGAGGGAGATAAATAGATGCGGGAGAAAGAGTGTGGATGTTTTGGGGTGATATAGAGAGACAGAAGGAGATAGATATATATATGGAAGGTGAAGAGAGGGAAGAAGAGATATATTTTGAGAGGGATTGAGGAAGTGACCGATAGATAGATATGGAGAGAGAGAGTGTGTGTGTGTTTGGGAGGGGGGTGATATAGAGAGACAAAAAAAGAGATATGGAGGGAGATATAGATAAATATGGAGGGGGAAGTGAGGGAAGAAGTTTTCTTGCACCAAATGCATTGATTTCAGTGTAGATGGTGATTTCTAATCCTATTTTATTTCTTGCACTAGATGCATTTTTTTCAATGTAGATGTTGTTTTCTAATTATATTTGATTGCTTCAACTAGATGCATTTATTTCAGTGTAGATTTTTCCTAATTCTATTTTATTTCTTGTAATAGATGCATTGATTTTAGTGTACATAATTATTTCTAATTCATTTGATTGCTTGCATCATATGTATTGATTTTAGTGTAGATCTTGATTTCTAATCATATTTGATTACTTGTGCATTGATTTCAGTGTATATGTTGTTTTTGTAATCCTATGTGATTGCTTGCATTAGATGCATTGATTTGAATGTATATGTTTTTGTAATCATATTTGATTTCTTGCATTAGATGCATTGATTTCAGTGTACATGTTGATTTATGATTTTAGGGAACTTGATGTATAATGGTCCATTAATTTTTAAGTGATTGGATTAACAATGTGCACTGGTTTCATTGTAAGAATACAAAAATTATTGACAATGTGTATTGATTTTTTTGTTATAGTAATTCAACCTATTAACATTGGAGAGCAAGAGAGACAAGGTATGATGTTTAATCCAATATCTCAAGTTAAATATTTGAATGGTTTATGATTTCAATTTCCATTTTCATATAATCGATACAAAAATATGGAAAAACTAATAGTGTCACTACTAATATGTCAATTGTTGCGACATTATGGAGTTAGCGGGACACTATTAAGAATTAATTAGTTGTCAAAAGTTGTGATACCTAGAATTTCAAGAGTATTCTTGACATAGTAAATTATTAAAACTACTCTTCATGATATATTTATTAATACTTGGAGGCCCACTATTAAGCATGAATGAGTTGTCAAAATTTATGATACCTAAAATTAAATGAAATAGATGTGCAGTATCAATCCTCTTGCAAACTATTGACAATATTGTCTCCCTTTTTAATCACCAACTAATTACTAAACACCCTTTTTACTTGGAAGGATTACATAAAGTGCTTAAGACAATTTCTAATGAGATGGTTGAAATTAAGAAGCAAGTTGTTGAATCCTCAAGAAAATATTTTAGACCTTTTAAAAGGAATCAACCTTCACAATCTCAACCACCTGTTGAAGTATCAAATGTAGACTTTGAATATGATGAAGAAGAGGAGGAATAATATGCTTTTTTCGATGAATAATAAGAAGAAATATTCAAATCTCAGGTTTATGGGACTTTATCCTAACTAGTTCATAGAATGAAGCATAAGAAGAAGCTTTACCAGTAAGTATTAGAATAAAAGGACCAGTTGATACTAGTTCATTAAGCAAGAGTCAAAAAACTTCTAGAGTCCCCCAAATAAAGAGAAAGGAACATTTAAGAAGACTCATTCTCGGTATTTAGATCCTTCTCCAAGCATTTCTAAGTCCCCTCTACTTTCACCTACATCATCGAAAAAAATTATAGTTTTTGATAGAATCAAATATAATACTATAGAGGACAAAAAATACTAGAGCTAATATTTATTTATATGAGGTCAGTAAACTGAAACAACAGTAAAATTAATTCCTTAATGAGTTGAGTGCAGATCCTTCATCTCCATTTTCTTCAACTGCTGTCACTTGAAAAGCATCAAAGGGAAAACATAAACCACCAAATGTCACTGTAGATAAAATTGATTATTTGGATGTAATATTAATTGGAGATAGATCTAACTCTCATACACCTCCCTTTTGTTTACTTTTGAAATATTCAATAAAAATGTTCACAATTGTTTAGTGGATCCAGGTTCCACTTCCAATATCATTCCCTATTCAGTATGTCTAAAAATTGAATGTTACACCTATTGGCAACCTATAAATATAGGATTCATAATTTTGACTTGACTGTTGATAATTTTGTAAATATGTACATACTTTTCCTTCTACAAGTTGCATTCACACATTTTGTAAAAAAATCAAAAAAAATGAAAAATCAAAAAGAGGGTAAAAATTCCTAAAAGAAAAATCAAAGGAATTAGAAAAAATAAATACCCCAAAGAAAAATGAATAAAAGCATGAAAGTGTGCAAGCATAAATGCCACTCCTTTTTTACTTTTTGACTATGGTAGAGTGTCAATAAATTCCATAGTCCATGATGAGTTAAATAGTTTAATCTTAACTTGTCATTTTTCAATTTCACTTCTTGTAGATAGAGAATAATGAGTTGTCATACAGTTTAATCATGACAATTCAGTAGTTAGGTAGAGAAATAAGTGAATCCAACAGTTTAATCTCGATTCATGGATGAAATAAGTGTAGAATTAGATAGTTTTATTTGCTTTGAGAAAGAATAAATGCTATGAAGGTTGCTAGCTCAAATGCACCTTACTACAAAGGAAGAAAAAATGTTAGCATGGTAAGCTGGGTAGGTAGAAGAAGGTGAAAAGTATCAATGTAAATATCATTTATCATGGGCTGCAAAATAATTAACTTCCCCTTCCCATAGTCATGAAACATTCTAAACTATCAGTCAGAAAGGCTCAAGGCATTTCCTTGAATTTTGTTGGGACCAGACCCAAGGCTCTATGAATGATCAGTTGAAAGTGTAAAATGCCTATATTAATCCCCAAAACTCACATCATTATGCCATTTCATGCATTCATTCCCCTGAATAATCCTAAGTAAAAATCCGTTTTTACTTAAAGACACTATAATTCCCATTTGACTAATTTCCATCATCACATGAGAAATATTAAACCCTCAAAATTACATTATATCTTAAGTTAAAGTGATAAGATTAATGCAAATTATCTTTTAAACTTCACTTTACTTGGTTATGTTTATGTATTTTTAGTATACCTTGTCCTATTTTAATATTAACTTTAACTTATATATTAAATCCCTATTGAAATATCCTTTTCCTATAGTATATAACTCCTTTTATATAAATAGCCCAAAAAAAACCCATATATTTTAATTTTAGCCAAAGTTAATAAACCCCACATGTTTAAATAAAATACCCAAATTACAACCCCTTTGGCTAAAACTATCCTTATATATATCCCACCCCTATGGTAGTTAAATCACCTTGGTTTAATTAACCATATAATAAAAATATATGAAAAAAATCTTTAAACATGTTTTATATGTGTTTAAAACCAAAATTTCCCGAAATTTCATTTAAACTAAACTTCAAAAGAAATAACCCCATCTCCTTCTATGTTTTCCTTCCCCGACTCCCTAACCTGAGGTTAAAGTATCCCTTTGTTTCTCTCCCAATTCCCTTTAACCAAGGTTAAAACCATAACCTGAGTTAAAATCCCGATATATATTCCATACCCCAATTCTTAACTCTGGTTAAAATCCTTTTGAAAACCCTCCTGATCACTTTTTCCATTGAAAAAGGTCATTTTTGTATATAAACTAACCAAATCCCTTTATTCTTTCAGAATTAATTTTAACCCTCCGATCCCCTCCATTCATTTAATCAAATGGTTAGAAATCAACGCGACAGTTTAATGCATTTCCATCCCTTCCCCCATCGCATAGAATAATAACCGTCCGATCTTCTTTTATTTCAAGATCTTATGGCCCAAAATAAACTTGATGGTGTCCTTTCCCCACATCTTTTCAATTGATCTGGGCCCTTCACTTTTCAAAGCCATATCCAACGGTGATAATTCCATTTCGCGCAATTAAAATAATTGACCAAAGTTTTGGAAAATTCACACGATATGGGTGGTTTTTCCAAACCACCTCCTGTCGAGGTGTCACAATTTGATTGAATCGCGTTTGAAAATTGAATTACCGCTTACAGTTTTTGAGCCACGCAAATACCACTCAGTCGTATTCTGAAACGACTCCCGCCTAACCTTTAGTTAATGTAGTTTAACTATAGTTTAAACTATGGTTTAATGCATTAAAATGTATGATTTTCCATTGCATTTCATCTATTCGCGCCTGCAAGCCTATGTAAACCTCTGCTGAGCCTTTTTTCGCCATTTTCTAAACTTACTATTAAACCAGTGACCATTAAACAACCATTTTCCTCTACAACTTACTCACAGAGAACCTCCATAACCTCTGATAGTCGAATTTTATGCAATTGAAGACTATGTGCAACTACAAACTTCTTCAACCACAATTATACCTTTTAAAGGTATTTTTTCTACCAATCCTATCTAAAATACTTCAATTTCAAAGGAGAAAATATCATTTAAACTTCCATTGCCTAAAATGAGTTAAATTAGCCATCATTGAAGTCTAAAAACCTCCAAAATACAGGAGAAACCCTGTCAGATTTTCCCCAGAATCCCTCCTTTCCATTTTTAAAGTCTTTAGCCATTCCCGGATCATTTTCACTGCTAAACTTGATCAAAACCATCCTCTGTGCATTAAAAACATCCAGAACCCTGCTCAAAGTCCAATTCTACCAGAAAAATCCTTCAAATACCCCTTATTTCCAAAAGACCATCAACTCCTACAGAACATCTTGCACCACAAGGAAAATTGGTAGCTATAGTATCAATATCATCCAAATATGTTTCTGCTACTGATTCCTCAAATACGCAAGTACAGACATGTATAGAAACAGGTGCCTCAGACTTGGTTAAAGCCATGAAAGAGATTACCTTAAAAAATAATAAGATTAAGAGTCTGCAAAAGGCTAATAAAAATTTGGAATCTGCTTATAAATATGTTGTCATCACTTCAAAAATTCATAAGCAAAGGGTAAAGACATTGGAAGAAAGAATACTGAACCTTCAAAAAAGAAATAAATTTGAAAGGAAAAGAGCAGGGAAACCATTGAGGAAATTATATTTTTACCTTAGGGTGAAAGTACAAGGTCAAAGTGTATCAGAATCAAAGAGTATCAGTGAATGGTGAAAGTGAAATAAAAATTCACAATTATAAATAAAATCATAACAGTTAAACAGTATCAATGGATAAAGTGTATGAGGTAGAAGTCAAAGTGAAAGGTCAAAACAAAGTTACAGGACAATCAAAGTGAAACAGTAAAAGTAAAACATGGAGGCAGTATAGGTAAAAAGAGCTGAAAAAACTTTCAACAACAACAATGAAGGTTATCCAAAGTGAAATTAAAACAATTAAAAGAACAGAAAAGGTGAAAAGATGAAAACATAACAATAAGGAACATTTTCGCAGAAATTTCATCTTTTAGTCATTTTTTTACAGAAACTATTCTGATAAATCCAAGATCAATTTTGAAAAAATGATGGAGGTTTATGTTCCTAAGAGGTCCATATACAGAAACCTCTCTCATTTTTCTAACAGCCATTATGGATTGGGAAATATTAAACAATATTGGAGAGAAATTTTTGCATAAAATTCCTCTTAAGTCATCATTTTGCATAGCATATTATGGCCAAGTAGAAATACATCATACAGATCTGAAGGAGGTTTGTGTTCCTAAGAGACACATATACACAAACCTATCTCAAGTTTTGCACAGTTATTTCAGAATGAGAGATACAAGCACATCTTTACAGGCTATTTTTCAGACTCTGTAAAACTCTGTTTTACACATCTTTTGTCAGAGCCTATTGTGAACCTTTGGAGAGGAATGGTAGGAAACTGAAAGAGGTTTATCTGACCAAAATATATATCTACAATAACCTCGTTCACTTTTTACATATCTATTACGTATTGAGAAATAAAAATATATCATTGGACCCCAATTTTGCCGAATTGCTGGAGCAGAATGCACAAAGAAACGAAGCAGTTAGTGACTTGGATGCCTCATCATCAACTAAGAGTTGGATAAAATTCGAATTCTCCTCTTTTTCATCACCTATCCATAAAAATAGTTCCAAATATATGCATTATTTTGATTGTCCTTTACTTAAGTTCTATTTATGTAAAACAGTTGGAGAGATTTGTGAACCAATATTGATATTTTTTCAAGATATTTTAGTTTAGAATTTGTATAAATACTTCACTCTTGGAAGTATTTTGTGTGGAATAAAATTTCTCAAGACTAATATAGTCATTTTTCTGGACATATTGAAGTTTTTGTGAGTCAATTAGCGAAGCAGCAGACTGGAAACGAGATTAGAGACATCATAACTAAAGATTCTCGTGGTGACAAGATAAGTCTTGTCTTTTTCCTATTTTCAGTGTTTTTCTTTAAAAGTTTACATACATTCAGTTAATGTTTTTCTATTCTGTAATGATCAAATAAGGAGAAATTAAATAGGATTAGTGATAATAAGCTCCCTGTTTTAAGCTAGTTGGCATTTTTATGTTTTCTTCTTCATGATCGGACCATAGAAATCTTAATTGCTCTAGGTCCCAGTTTGATCCCCTCCTTCAATCCTCTTTTCTATAACTTAAGGATTCTTAAGTGCCCTTTTGTTCAAATTTCACCCATTCCATCAACAAAGCCTATTCAATGCCTTAGAAGGTCATCTATCATGCCCTTAGTACATTTGCATCTTTAAGTCTTATTTCCTAGCTCTGCTTGCCTAGAGAGTTGACTCCATTGCCCAATGTTCTGGTAGATCCCTCTAGTTTACCTTGAAACACTTTTTATTCCCACCATAATTTTAAAGCAAGTCCTAGTGTTCACTCATAGCTAGCCTAAAACCATTTATCAAAATAAAGCTAAATCTTTAGGAGAGATCCCTCTCTGGAGCTCAGGAAGGCTAGATCCTGAATTCCCAAAGCGGTTCTTGGTTACCCCTGGCTTTCTTAACTACAAAAATCCTCATCCCAGAGCCTGAGAATTACTAGGGTGATAACATACTGGCGACCATAATGGGGACTAACCACTCTCCAGTTTTAAGTTTAATCTTAGAGGAAGATTTTTTAAAACATATCTTTTCTACTTTAAGATTAAGTTTAAAGGTTGTGGGTAATATAATGACAACTCTACTAGGGGAACTAACTTTTTCTTCAGAAATATTTTACAGGTTCAGATCTAATCTATGATGGTGGACTGTGATCAAACACAAAAAGGTTAAAATCATCCACCTGGCGACTCCACACCAATTTCACAATCAAGACTCCATTGGAGGAATGAACCTGGAAGACCAATATGGAAAAATCAATCTTTCAACTTGGATCTTAATCCAAGACATTATGTTCTTTCTCGTTAAGAAAGTTTTTCAATAGGTATTGTATTTTATATAAGGATTTAACTTGGTTTTACAGATACCGTGGCCTTTCGTTATGGATAATTTTCAAGATGATCCAAGAATAAAACTAAGATATGCTCCCATGAGCAGAGATCACATACCTGGATTTCCACACAAGCTACCAAAGGTAAATTATGGTAACAATCTGCCCAAGTTTCAAGATGAGAATATTGATGATCCTTTACTACATATCATTAAATTTCATATACACTCATCAAGATTGAAGGGTGATTGGCATGAGGATTGCTGCATGAAAATATTCATGGTAACCATAGAAGGAAAAGAAAGATAATGGTACGAAGCTCTCAAACCTGCAAGTTTGTTTTCTCTAAAAGATTTTCATAAGGTATTTTATGAGCATTACAAAGAAGATTTTCCATCTTTATCATTAGCTGAAAATTGTTGTGATCAAGCTGAAGATCTTATACATTACCTTAAAAATATTGATGAATATTTTGGAAATTGGTTTCCTGAATATTTATTAGAAGAATTCCAAAACTTTCATTCTCAAGTTAAATGTCATAATAATCAAGAGGAGTTAAACAAAGATGAAATAAATCAGGAGATAAATCAAGATCCACAAAAACCCTCTATATTAACAAATGATGTTTCATTTAATGTTTTGAATGGAGTTAAAGAAAATAATCAACCTCATGATCAAATTTTAGATAAGGGAAAAAACAATTGTCATTTCAATCTAAGAATTTAGAGATTCCCACCCCCCTCACCGATGAAGAAATCAATTTGCTTCTAAACATGCAACCATCCTCAAAATATTTACATGATGAAGAGATTGTTTCTACTTCTTCTAATGTTGATGAATGTACTAAATTTTTTATCCATGAAGAGACATAAGAACAAGTTGATGCTCACGTTATTCTCCCTTCCCAAAAATGCCCATTGCTTCATAGCACTCCTATTGAGAAAAATAAGGACTTTCAAATAGAATGTAACCAATCTGATCAAGATATATTATGATTGTTGGAAGAAAAATATGCTAATCCAATGTTTATAATTGATGACATTCCTTCTTTTGAAGATTTGCCTAAATATGATCAGTATGATGATAATTATGTTCTCCAAATTCAAGATAATTTCCTAGAATAATCACTAGCTATTTTGAGGGATGAGATATTAGAACTTCAACTTGATGAGGATTTTCTAAGAGCTTTCTTTCTTCTTTTTAATCAAGAAAATATTCTCCTAAACTAAAAATATGTGTTCTTAAGATAATTTCTGAAAATTATGAAAATGAAATCAAACTTTTGCATTCTCAAATTCAGTCATACAATTTCTGAAATCCTAAGAGATTCTTTGAAAATATTCCTTCTCCAAAGCAAGAAGAAATAGTAATACCTTTTGACTTGCATATTGAAGATGATTATTCTTTCAAATACAAGACTGAAGAAATAGTTTCATGGTCTAATATTCATAATTCAACTGAACAATTAGTCATTGAAGGCCTAGAAGTAAATAACATACATCATGCTTTTATTGATCCTATATTAGATTATATGGAGAATATTTTTAGCCCAAATATGCAAACATGTTTTCTCTATAAGGATCAAATACATCAAAAATGGCCTTTACACATCATATCATTTATTATAAAGGCACATGATCATAATATACTTCCAATTTTGATCACAAGAAATCAAGTTGTCCATTTATTTTTACAGCTACTTGATTGGCTTCATTGGAATTTTTGTATTACCTGATTCAATAAGATTTTTAACAGATTAGAGTAGGTAGATGAGTGCCAATAAGCTCAAAATTTTGAGCATTTTTTTAGTTTTTAATTTTCAGCTAGTTTTTCATTAAGATTTAAAGCCAAGGATGAGGTCCTAAAGATGTTTAAGATCTATAAGTTCGTTTGAAAATTGTTGTGTGTTGTTTTAGTTTCAGATCGGATTTCATGTTTGCAGAAGACAGAAGACACTTACTAAGATCATAAAAGGTCAAATATGAAGCTATTGATCTCAGAGTTCTTGGCATTTCACAAGGAAAGGCCATCCCCAAGTGAAGCCGATGTTAGCAACCTATAACTATAGGATTCATAATTTTGACTTGACTATTGATAATCTTGTAAATCTGTACATAATTTTCCTTCTGTAGGTTGTATTCACACATTTTGTAAAAAAATCAAAAAAATTGAAAAATCAAAAAGAGGGTAAAAAGTCCTAAAAGAAAAATCAAAGGACTTAGAAAAAATAAAATACCCCAAAGAAAAATGAATAAAAACATGAAAGTGTGCAAGCATAAATGCCACTCCCTTTTTACTTTTTGACTATGGCAAAGTGTCAATAAATGCCATAGTCCATGATGAGTTAAATAGTTTAATATTAACTTGTCATTTTTCAATTTCACTTGTTGTAGATAGAGAATAATGAGTTGTTATACAGTTTAATCATAACAATTCAGTAGTTAGGTAGAGAAATAAGCGAATCCAACAGTTTAATCTATATTCATGGATGAAATAAGTGTAGAATTAGATAGTTTTATTTTCTTTCAGAAACAATAAATGATGTGAAGGTTGCTAGCTCAAATGCACCTTACTACAAAGGAAGAAAAAATGTTAGCATGGTAAGCTGGGTAGGTAGAAGAAGGTGAAAAGTATCAATGTAAATATCATTTATCATGGGCTGCAAAATAATTAACTTCCCCTTCCCATAGTTATGAAACATTCTAAACTATTAGTCAGAAAGGCTCAAGGAATTTCCTTAACTTTTGTTGGAATCGGACCCAAGGCTCTATGAATGATCAGTTGAAAGTGTAAAATGCCTATATTAATCCCCAAAACTCACATCATTATTCCATTTCATGTATTCATTCCCCTGAATAATCCTAAGTAAAACTCCATTTTTACTTAAAAACACTATAATTCCCATTTGACTAATTTCCATCATCACATGAGAAACATTAAACCCTCAAAATTAAATTATATCTTAAGTTAAAGTGA
The DNA here is from genome assembly GCA_034641835.2 of Pinus albicaulis. NCBI lineage: Eukaryota > Viridiplantae > Streptophyta > Pinopsida > Pinales > Pinaceae > Pinus > Pinus albicaulis. The sequence goes on along the minus strand of MU968382.1, from coordinate 23,099,543 downwards.
TAAGATTAATGCAAATTATCTTTTAAACTTCACTTTACTTGGTTATGTTTATGTATTTTGAGTATACCTTGTCCTATTTTCATATTAACTTTAACTTATATATTAAATCCCTATTGAAATAACCTTTTCCTATAGTATATAACTCCTTTAATATAAATAGCCCCAAAAAACCCATATATTTTAATTTTAGCCAAAGTTAATAAATCCCACATGTTTAAATAAAATACCCAAATTACAACCCCTTTGGCTAAAACTATCCTTATATATATCCCGCCCCTATGGTAGTTAAATTACCTTGGTTTAATTAACCATATAATAAAAATATATGAAAAAAATATTTAAACATGTTTTATATGTGTTTAAAACCAAAATTTCCTGAAGTTTCATTTAAACTAAACTTCAAAAGAAATAACCCCATCTCCTTGTATATTTTCCTTCCCCGAATCCCTAACCTGAGGTTAAAGTATCCCTTTGTTTCTCTCCCGATTCCCTTTAACCAAGGTTAAATCCATAACCTAAGTTAAAATCCCGATATATATTCCATACCCAATTCTTAACTCTGGTTAAAATCCTTTTGAAAACCCTCCTGATCACTTTTTCCATTGAAAAAAGTCATTTTTGTATATAAACTAACCAAATCCATTTATGCTTTTGGAATTAATTTCAGCCCTCAAATCCCCTCCATTCATTTAATCCAACGGTTAGAAATCAATGCGACAGTTTAATCGATTTCCATCCCTTCCCCCATCGCATAGAATAATAACCCTTCGATCTTCTTTTATTTCAAGATCTTATGGCCCAAAATAAACCTGATGGTGTCCTTTCCCCGCATCTTTTCAATTGATCTGGGCGCTTCACTTTTCAAAGCCATATCCAACGATGATAATTCCATTTCGCGCGATCAAAATAATTGACCAAAGTTTTGGAAAAGTCACAAGATATGGGTGGTTTTCCCAAACCACCTCTTGTCAACATGTCACAATTCGATTGAATCGCGTTCAAAAATTGAATTACTGCTTACAGTTTTTGAGCCATGTGAATACCACTCAGTCGTATTCCAAAACCACTCCCGCCTAACCTTTAGTTAATTTAGTTTAACTATAGTTTAAACTATGGTTTAATGCATTAAAACGTATGATTTTCCATTGCATTTCATCTATTTGCACCTGCAAGCCTGTGTAAACCTCTGCTGAGCCTTCTTTCACCATTTTCTAAACTTACTATTAAACCAGTGACCATTAACCGACCATTTTCCTCTACAACTCACTCACAGAGAACCTCCATAACCTCTAACAGCATAATTTTATGCAATTGAAGACTATGCACAACTACAAACTTCTTCGACCGCAATTATACCTTTTAAAGGTATTTTTTCTGCCAATCCTATCTAAAATACTTCAATTTCAAAAGAGAAAACATCATTTAAACAGCCATTGCCTAAAATGAGTTAAAGTGGCCATCATTGAAGTCTAAAAACCTCCAAAATATAGGATAAACTCTGTCAGATTTTCCCCAGAATCCCTCCTTTCCATTTTTGTAGTCTCTAGCCATTCCCGGATCATTTTCACCGCTAAAATTGATCAAAACCATCCTCTGTGCATTAAAAAATATTTTTATCATCCATAACCCTGCTTAGAGTCCAATTTTACCATAAAAATCCTTTAAATACCCCTTATTTCCAAAAGACCATCAATTCCTGCAGAAAATCTTGCACCACAAGGAAAATTGGTAGCTATAGTATCAATATCATGCAAAGATGTTTCTGCTACTAATTCCTCAAATAAACAGGTACAAACAGGTATAGAAACAGGTGCCTCAGACTTGGTTAAAGCCATGAAAGAGATGACCTTAAAAAATAATAAGATTTAGAGTCTACAAAAGGCTAATAAAAATCTGGAATCTGCTTATAAATATGTTGTCATCACTTCAAAAAGTCATAAGAAAAGGGTAAAGACATTGGAAGAAAGAATACTGAACCTTCAAAAAAGAAATAAATTTGAAAGGAAAAGAGCAAGGAAACCATTGAGGAAATTATATTTTTACCTTAGGGTTAAAGTACAGGGTCAAAGTGTATTAGAATCAAATATTATCAGTGAATGGTGAAAGTGAAATCAAAATTCACAATGATAAAGAAAATCATAACAGATAAAGAGTATCAGTGGATAAAGTGTATCAGGTAAAAGTCAGAGTGAAAGGTCAAAACAAAGTTACTGGATAGTCAAAGTAAAATAGTAAAAGTAAAACATAGGGGCAGTAAAGGTAAAAAGAGATGAAAAAAATTTCAACAACAACAATGAAGTTTATCCAAAGTGAAAGTAAAACAGTTAAAATAACAAAAAAGGTGAAAAGATGAAAACATAACAAGAAGGAACATTTTTGCAGAAATTTCATGTTTTAGTCATTTTTTTGCAGAAACTATTGTGATCAATCCAAGATTAATTTTGAAACAATGAGGGAGTTTTATGTTCTTAATAGGTCCATCTACAGAAACCTCTCTCACTTTTCTAACACCCATTATGGATTGGGAAATATTAAACAATATTGGAGAGCACTTTTTGCAGAAAATTCCTGTTAAGTCATCATTTTTCAGAGAATATTATGGCCAATAAGAAATACATCATACAAAAACCTATCTCACTTTTTGCACAATTATTTCATAATGAGAGATACAAGCACATCTTTACAGGCTATTTTTCAGACTCTGTAAAACTTTGTTTTACACATCTTTTTGCAGAGCCTATTGTGAACAGCTGGAGAGGATTTTTAGGAAAATGAAAGAGGTTTATCTCAAAAACATATTTATTTACAATAATATCTTTCACTTTTTACATATATATTATGGATTGAGAAATACAAAGATATCATTGGACCCCAAGTTTGCAGAATTGTCGGAGCAAAATGCACAAATAAAGGAAGAAGTTAGTGACTTGGATGCCTCATCATCAACTAAGAGTTGGATCAAATTCGAATTATCCTCTTTTTTCATCACCTATCCATAAAAAATAGTGCCAAATAGATTCATTAGTTTGAGTTTCCTTTACTTAAGTTCTATTTATGTAAAACAGTTGGAGAGATTTGTGAACTAATCTTGATATTTTTTCAAGATATCTTAGTTTAGAATTTGTATAAATACTTCACTCTTGGAAGTATTTTGTGTGGAATAAAATTTCTCAAGACTACTATAGTCATTTTTCTAGACATGTTGAAGTTGGTTTGAGTCAATTAGTGAAGCAGCAGACTAGAAACGAGATTAGAGACATCATAACTAAGGATTCTCGTGGTGACAAGATAAGTCTCGTCTTTTTCCTGTTTTCAGTGTTTTTCTTTAAAAGTTTACATACATTCAGTTAATGTGTTTCTATTCTGTAATGATCAACTAAGGAGAAATTAAATAGGATTAGTGATAATAAGCTCCCTATTTTAAACTAGTTGGCATTTTTATGTTTTCTGCTTGATGACCGAACCATAGAATTCTTAATTGCTCTAGGTCCCAGTTTGATCCCCTCCTTCAATCCTCTTTTCTGTAACTTAAGGATTCTTAAGTGCCCTTTTGTTCAAATTTCACCCATTCCATCAACAAAGCCTATTCAAATCTTTAGAAGGTCATCTATCCTACCCTTAGTACATTTGCATTTTTAAGTCTTATTTCCTAGCTCTGCTTGCCTAGAGAGTTGACTCCATTGCCCAATGTTCTGGTAGATCCCTCTGGTTTACCTTGAAACACTTTTTATTCCCACCACACTTTTAAAACAAGTCATATTGTTCACTCATAGCTAGCCTAAAACCCTTTATCAAAACAAAGCTAAATCTTTAGGAGAGATCCCTCTCCGGAGCTCAGGAAGGCTAGATCCTGAATTCCCAAAGTGGTTCTTGGTTACCCCTGGCTTTCTTAACTACAAAAATCCTTATCCCACAACTTGAGAATTACTAGGGTGATAAAAACACCTAAAATATCAGTTATGTAAATTCTCCAATTAGACAAAACAAAAGTTAAAGCATTAGGAGAAATTAATTTTATTCTAATTGGGCTATCTTCAAACTCAAAAGTATATCAAATAATCTATATATTGGTTGATGATATCCTTGAGTTTTATGGTTTGATCCTAAGCAGGGATTAGTATGAGAAACTACATGTTTACTTTGCAATATGTTGGTCACATTTATGGCTCCCTTGTAATGGAAAACTAAATAAAATTCATGTGGATAGAGAAAATCGTATGAAATACTTTGTGTCTGATTTGGATGAGGAGAATGAACTAGTAGTTTTCACTAATAATATTTTGGGAAATTATTCTTCAGAATCCTTCTTTGGTAGTTTCCTAGCTTTGAATTCTCCTTTTCCTGTTGATTTTGTTTTTTCTCAAGTTGAAATTTTTTTACAAATAGATGTGTATTAATATTGTAGATAATGCTATAAATAAGGGTGATGAATTTTTTAGTATTCTTTATTCTGATGGATTGAAGTATAGTGATGGTGCAAGGGCCAAATGCATTTTAATTAATATGAATGGAGAGAAAACTATGTTCACATGTAGATTGGAATTTGATTTTACTAATAACTTGTTGAATATGAAGCACTAGTTCAATATTTAAAAAACAGTATAAGTCTTGATGTCAAATATCTTAAATTTTATGGTGATTTGGAAATTTTTATCAAGCAATTATGTAATAATATTCATTTTTTTTCTGATCATCTGAAACATTATCAAACCTCGATTCAAGATTTTATTACTCATTTCACAACATTTAATATAATTCCAATTCCCATATTACAAAATGTTAGTGTTGATGTCTTAGCTAGTTTTTCTTCAAAGTTCATTCCACCAGAAGACTTCAATCCTAAAAGGTTTTCGATTGAATTGATTTTTCACCCCTCCATTCCTGATAACATTACCAACTGGTGAGTATTCAATGATCATAATGACATTCTAAGTTTTTTAACTTCTCAAGGTTCTTATTCATACCAAATCATAGATGAAGATGAACATGATAAGACACTTAATAAGTATTATGAAGAAAATTATGTGCCAAAGCTTGTTGTAAAAGTAGAAGACTTATATGATTTGAAGGATAGATTCAAGAAAGTCACCAATTGTAAACTCCATAGCAGTACCTTAAGATTTGAATTGGTTAATATAGGGTCTAATGAAAAACCCCAAAATATCAATTTATGCCTTGGACTTTCACCTAATGAAAGATCTGATTTCATACATTGTTGAGCAAGAAAATCCCCTCTGCAAACAGAGGTGATCCCTCTAGCCCTAGGGTGGGTATAGCAATAAGGGAACATGCTGGAATTTTGGACTCCTAGCTTATAAATGAAAGACGAGCTGGGATAGATACCCTACCTCAATCCAACACCTTTGTCGTAACTTGCAGCAGCAATCCTCCGATCTTTGTCTTCACACGTCACTATCTGTCAGTGATGATGTCTATATACTTGCACAAAGATCAAGTGAACAATGAAAACATACAAGAATATAATTTCATTTACTTCTATTCGATTGGTCAAGGAGAATCAAACACTTTGCATATACTTAAACACAAAATTGGAACCAAAAAACCAGTAATGTATTATTGATAAAGAAAGAAGTTTACAACCTTAATGCCTTCACGTTGTACTCCTCCTTCGACGGGTTCATTTGGGTGTGTCTCAAGAATTCCTTTGGGATTATACTCGATGAGGAAATGGGGCTAAACTCTCTCTCAACAATGGATTCTTCTCTGCCTTTTTCTACACACCAGCTATAGTAATTATTATTCATTTAGCTAAATCAATGTGAGGAGGAAGAATTTATAGGAGAGAAGGAGGTGGTTTGAGATCCCTCATAAGGTGGAGGATAGGTATATCCCTTTGGGGAGTTGCATAATTCTAGGAAACAAGAAGCCAAAGGGATGACTTTGACATTATTCAGTCGAACAAACCATGATGACTCTGCTCACGAAGTTGTTAAGCATGGAATCTCCGTTTCTATTTTAAAAAAAATTCCAAAAACAGCTCGGCGTGGGTCCCCTTCTAAGGCGGAGTAGCAAAGGGCATGGGGCCCAGTGTTAATTTCTCCATGGGCATGAGGCCAAAGCTTCCTACCAGCGCTGACCCAAAATCACATGTTTTTGAGGGTCTAATTGAGGAATGACCAACAGAGAAAATGTTCTTGACATGCCAAGGGATGCAATGACACATATGGAAAAGTATGACAGTATGCATAAGTCACTGAAATGGCCCTTCAATGTTCGAGATGGAGATTGCAGGGATGGTGACAAAATACTGTGTAACAGATGCCCCCTAAAGCATGAGGTCAGAGAGATAGGGAGGGGTGAAATGCTTTATGAGAACATGCCCAAACCAAAATTCCATTGTCGAAATACCTGCAAGAACAAGTACAACTAATATCTTTGATACATGAATATGTGATACGGGCATAACCATCCATAGTAGGCTACATACATATATAAGATTTGAGGCATGGACAAAGCCATCCGGTAAGAAGGATCATCAAATAAGCTCAGGTATGGTCACATCCATCCAATCAGAAGAGTCACGCATATATTCATGATAAACCAAATCATCTCGTAGCCTGGATTTAATCAGAAAAAACCCAGGGTCTTGCACTCCCTCTCAATCCGAGCAACTACAAATTCAAGTATGCGAATGAGTGAGCGGAAGTCGAACATGCAAGAAAATTTCTTGATTACCATCCAATGATGAAAGTCATTAATAGGCACGAGAGAAACCACCAGTAATGACAATGGATATCAAGGTACAACTAATACAATCTGTGGAATTTGAATACTGATCTAGAGCTGAACACTCATAAAATCACTCGATCGAAGGCCAATGATGAGGACCTGTCGTCGAATGTGAAGAACTTGTCATTGAGGCATGCAAGCTCCAAGGTACCATAAGGGAGTCTCTAGATCAACTTCCTGGATAATGAGCTAAAGTAAATGGGAAGCGAGTGTTCGAAGGAAGGCCATAATGTTTCCCACATCATCGACATGAGACAAAGGAAGTGAATCAGGACTGTACAGAGGATCAGGGGTGAAAACTATAGAACGAAACTTCTCTTGAACATAGTGGCAACATGACTCCAGAATTTGGTAGTATTTAACATCAAGGGATCTAAGGTCATGGTGACATGGAAAAGAGTAGATGAGAGGTCAAAACAGATAGCCCAAACCCATGGAGACCAAATGACGAATGGGATATCCCTACCCCGACATGAATTGCAGACAAGTTTCATGTTCAAGAGTGACGTACTGCCGACATGACTGAGAATTAGTTCCATTTTCTACCACCATTTATGGCGAGTACCCCAATTATAATTGGAAACAAGCTTGAAGGGGATAGCATATTCTTGTCATATAATTTTTTCCTTTGAAAAAATCCATCCTAGTACCTTTTACGAGCCCTAGGAAGGAGGAACTCGATAACGTCATGGTGACAATTTCTAATGTCATTTAGGTTTTAATGAGTCTAAAAAAGGAATAAATAGACATCTTTTCATGTTTATATAGTTTGAAAATAAGCGGAAAAGAAAACTCCAGTAGGTCCCTTTTCATAGGTAGTCTCACAGATCTGAAAATCTAGAAAACAATATCTGAGAGAACCTCTTAGTCGTGATTGGCTAAGGTATTCCTTTTTCGTAAATAATCTATCTCAGCCTGTAAAAGGGGTAACGTATATTGGGAAGATGAAGTTTCATAGTCTTTAATGAGTTCAAAATGGCAAGAGTCTCGACAATCTTTTCAATTTTAGAGAGTCAGAAAGGAGTTGAAAGATGACTCCAGGGGGTGACTTTTTCGTGTATTTATCAAGTCCGAAAAAGTAATAAAATACAACTCGTCACTTCATCATCATCATGTTTAGGACTTGTTGCTGCACTAGAAACGCATGTAAAACCCATTTTCCAAGATAAAATATTAAAATAATCAAAAATTAAGCTCAAAAACCTAATTAGGGTTTTGAAAAGGTTATAAAATGACAGAAATAGTAAAATAAAATTATTTTTCACCTTTTTCACTTCTTGTGAGCATTTTACCATTTTTAACTGTGATCTTGTGGAGCTGGCAGCTGAAAATATAGGAGGCCAATCATAAATCTACTTTTTCTAGGTAAGAGCTCTCAACTTTCCTTGAATTTTAAACTATGTTTCATGTCATGCATTCTTGTTTTTAGATTCTTTGGGGGCATTTTGTCAACTATTGGACATGGCGGTCGGCGCAGGTTCCAAGCACAGAGTTGCATCGACACGCCTAAAATTCTAACGGAGAGGTGCCAATCGCCCCAGCCACTAATTGTATGAAAATTCTCCTAAAAATCCTGATTAGAACGGTTCAAAAGTTAATCATGTGACTAATGGAATCCCCAATGATGGTTTTGCAGGTAATTGAAAGTCAAAAATGGTCATTGAATGGAAAGAATGAGAACACGGGGAAGAGGATGAACAAGCCATGAGAAATGTGCGATGCACGAATGTCTTGAGAGACTGTGGGCTCTTGAAATTCTTCCTAACACCGTGCCTATGAGATCAACTAGAATTACTACAGTATCGGATCAATGTATGGGACACTGATCGGGAAATATTTTTGATTCACGATCAAGAGTTGGAGATAGAAGTGTCTGACATATATTTCATCACTGGATTTTCATGGATGGGAGTAGCACCAATCATCATAGGTTCATGGCCCATGGGCAAGAGCATGGGTATGCTAATAGATAGAGTTTTCCCAAGAGAAAATAAAGGATCGAAGAATGGGAAAATAGGTATCTAGACAATACTTGATTTGGCACTAAAAGTAGTGTTGCACACTATAACACAAGTTGTTGGATCTTAGGCCCCTCGCGAAGCTACAAAGATAGAACTTCAACTTGCCATGGATTGTATGACTCCAACCATTTTCAACTAGGTGGAAGCCGTAACAATCAACTTGAAGCGTCAGTTAACAAAGTGCAAGAATGACAAGCTAAAAAAATTTGGATACGGTTATCGATATTTCAATGCCAGAAGGTAATAGTACCCTCACTAGTAGCATGAGATCCATGGATGGTCCGTTGGGCAGATTTTCTACCTCGATCAGGAGGTGGTCAACACATGTCATGGAAGCGAGAATTATTTAACTGGCTCTGCCGAAAACTCATAATTGTAGAGGAATGGCCATATACCAGCACCGATTTCATGGGTGATCCATACCTTCCACTCCTGGAAGGAGAGGATTGGGATGTATCATTGGGTAAAAAACTCATTTTTTGATTTTGATGAGTATTATGGTTTTTTGTTTGTTTATATATGTTCTGATATTTATCCATGTAATGCATATGTTGGCCTAGAGAGACTTGTAGGGATGTCCCCCATAGCATGGAGGGTCCCACGTGATTTTGAGGTGGCCCCTCAAGGTGAGGGAAGTGAGGAAGAGGAGATCACGCGCAACTTATAGGGACTCACAAGCAGGATCCCATATTACGTGAGATTCGAGGATGTTCCTCGTGCATATAAGAGGCACACTGCAGGGGTGTCCAACTACATCCACCGTTTACTAAGTCAGATTGTGCATGAAGTGACATGCTATCATGAGCACCATGTTGATTAGATGCCTAGGCTTTAACTATGCATATTATTTAGAGACATGATGTCTCGGGATGTCACCAAAACATACATATTTTTTGAACTTATGATGAACATGGATCCAACCAATCAATATATATATATATATATATATGCTTATTTTCTTGTCTAAATATTATTATGTGATGATGATGCTTCTACAAATTACTCAAATGTCTATCTAATACAATATTGGCTACTGCATTAGTTAACACATTCATTCTTCTAGGAATATGTTGATATGTGATATAATAAAAATTCCTTTCTATTAAACAAACACGCAAATACAACCTTAAAATCTGAGGATATATATCAGAGTAATGCCCATTAAGCTCGAGAACAACAAGCTGAGAGTGTAGGTTCACAATTAATGCATGAATGTTGAGAAAAATGGCCTTAGTTAAGAGTTCGATAATGACACTATATTCAGTGACATTGTTGGTTGTTCGTCCTAGAAAAATACCTTTAAGATCTATCAACTCACCATTAGGATCATAAATCACCCAGGCTGCGGAAGACAGATTCTGGGTTCTTCGAGAGGCACCATCCACGAAATCAACATAAGGAGTGACATAAAAACTGCTCGAAAAGTACACCAATCCAAAAAATGTACAAAAGTGAAAAGCACACTTATGTACAAAAATACATGCACGAGAAAATCATGCATAGTATTTTTTGAGGTATAGCCCATTTTTGGGTTGATTCAAAGGATAGCCTTCATAGTCAATTAGCTCATAATCCCCATTTTGTAAAATGTGCTTAATGATATAGGGCACATGCCACATGGGTTTGAATTTTTCCACCCCCAGCTTATCATGAGCTTGGTCATACAAGAGGACTAGGTCTCCTTCTACAAAGTTACGAGAGGAAATTGTTTGATCAAAATGAGCTTTGACCTGCTTTCTCTGTGCTTCTATCACTAGAGCCGCAAAGCGGCAAGTTTCATCAAGCCTCTTCAAATATAGAAGACGCTCTTTCTCTGGTGAGGTATTAGGCAGTAATTCAACAACTATTTTAAGAGAATGTATTTTGCATTCAATCGAAAGGGTAGCTTTCAGACCATAAAAATGTTGGAATGGCGTGAATCCAGTTTCATCCTTCACCAAGGTTCGATAAGTTCAGAGAGTTTAAAACAACATGAGATGCCAGTTGTATTTGTGCATCCTAATCGTACGTTGAAGCATAGTGACTAGAAACTTGTTCACGACTTCGACCTGGCCATTGGCCTGAGGGTAGTATGGCGTTGAGCTGTTAAGATGTAGACCCAACTTAGAAGTCAACTTAGCCATCATGTAATGGAAAAAATCAGAGCCATGATAGGTGACAATGGCCTGAGGGACACCAAACCTAGTAATGACACGATTGAAGAGAAATTGTGCAGTTGTCTTACCATCAACTATGAGTGTAGGCATTTCTTTAGCCCATTTAGTGAAGTATTCCATGGCTACATTAATATAAGAATGACTCCCAGATAAGTGAGGGTTACACATCATAAAATCGATTCCCCACTTCACAAAGGGAACAATGGTAATGACGTGATGGAGGTGTGTGGGTGGCGCACACATCTTGCCTAGGAAATCTGGCAATCGTGACACTTATGGACAACAACAATGCAGTCTTTAAAAATGGTAGGCCAAAAATATCCAGCACAAAGGAATTTTTTTGCAGTATAATATCTAGACATGTGACCACCACACGCACCATAATGGCAGTCATTGAGGAATTTTTCAGGCTCCTTTAGAGTTAAACACTGATGGAGAATAGAATCAGCTTTGATGCGATATAGAATATCTCTGACTATGTGATAAGGTTGCGAATCATGACAGATATGTCGACGAGCATCCTTATTAAACTCATATCGGAAGGTGTAAGTATGGAGATAGATGATGATATCAATGTACCATGCATCAAGTGTGCTAATGATAAAAAGAGTATCATTTGGAATGCGTTCCTCAAAACCATAAGGAGTAGAGTCAGATGGTAAACAGAAAATGAAATTGGAAAAAACAAATGACTTATTCGTTTTGGCGGTAGTGAAATCCAAATCAAACACTTGGAGGATAACGATCCACTTTGAGTATTCCCCCCCTAGCAATAATTGAGTCAATATATAGGTCATGGGGTTGCAATCATAAATCATGGTCATTGTGCGAAGTAGATTATAATGGCGAGAATTTTGGATGGCTTGAACAATAGCCAACACCAGTTTCTCGACATGTGCGTAATGTGTTTCGATATCGAGAAGATTGAAGCTCAAATAATAAATGACGTGCTTGTCACCATTTTCATCGTCCTGGACTGAAACCATGGAAATAGTGCTAAATGTGGTGGCCAAGTAGAGGGAATATTCACGATGATAATTGCGAGGACACAAAAGAGGAGTATTGATGAGAAATGTCTTCAGTGCATCAAAATATTTTTGGGTGATCTCATCCTAGAGGAATGGGACGCCTTGCTTAAGCAATCGTGTGAATCCTTTGGCTACTTCAGCATAGTTCGGTATAAAACAGCACAGGAAATTGGCTTTCCCTTGCAAACTCTGCAACTGATGTAAAGAGGAAGGAGAGGGGAAATTGACAATAACTTCGACCTTAAGAGGGTCAAGACAAATTCCGTCTTTAGAAATGATAAACCCAAGGATTCTATCAGAATTGACACAAAATACACACTTATGCAGGTTGAGTCGAATGTTATAGCATCTACAGCGAAGAAATATTTGACAAAGATGGTCTGGGTGGTCTTTATGGTTAGCGAAATGAGTCGGAAGGTCATCCAAGTAAGGTTGAACAATGCGCTTAATATCATGGAATGCGTATGAAATTTCTCTTTGAAATGTGGCCCCAACATTCTTAAGACCAAAAGGGAGCTTCTTGTATGCAAAGGTGCCTCATCAACAAATAAACGCAGACTTGTGTTGATCGGCCGTGTGGTGGCTCATTTTCATTTATCTTTGAAATTTTTTTCAAAACACCAAAAAAACATATATGATAGAAAATGTAAAATATTGTGTTCCTTAGAATAATTTTGATTTGTATGTTGGTACATTAACACTACATGATGGGATGTGAAGGTGGGTCAATTCGGGCTCATTCACTTGCAGAATAGTTTAAGAGTTGGACCAATGGGCATGTTCAGAACATTGCACACCAGATAGGGTCGAGTCGGGCTCATTCGCAAGCTTAGGAGGGACTAGCATGACAGAACACCAGATAAGGTCAGGAGGGTTACACTATGGAGAAAATAAACTAGTTTCCCAAAGGCGGAGAAATTGCACATTTCCCTTAAAAACTTAAGAGTTTTGGAGGAGTTGCAAAGGGAAAAATTGATAGTCAAGATCAAAGAGCAGATCAGCAAGGGAGTTATAAGGACCATTGGATTTGGGCATTGATCAACAGTGGAGGGTAAATCGCATATCGCATATCGGCAAGTTTTACATTGATATGATAATAAATCACAAGTTAAACTGTTTAAGTTGCAATGTGAAGCAGGTCAGCAAAGGAGCAGTGTGAATCATTGGATCCGGACATTGATCAATGACGAAGATTAAATCTCATATCACATAGTGGCGAGTTTTACATTTATACAATAATAAATCGCAAGTTAAAATGTTTAAGTTGCGATGCGATAAGTCATAGAAACTGTGAAATGCAAAGTGCGAGTGATGACATGGAAATGACGTGGCGATGATGTGGAAGTGACATGGCATTTTGATGTGGCAGATGATGTGGCCCCGACCCCACAGATCGCAGGTAATCTATGATGACGTGGCAAGGTGACGTGGCTGTGACATGGCACGATGACACGGACCTGGCCCGCATACTGCACATCGCAAGTTTTAAAAGTTAAGTGCAAAGGGTAAGTGTTATAATCGCCGAAGTGCAATGTGTGATGCGGTGGGGCCCGATCGTAAATCACAAGTTTTAAAGGATAATCACAAGAGGTAAGTGATAAAGTTGCCAAAGTGCGATGTGCGATGTGAGGTGGGATTCGATCACATATCACACATTGAAATTTTTAAAAGATAAGTGCTAAGGAAAAGCTAGAGACAACAAAATGTGAACTGCGATGTGGTTCCAAGATGAAATCTAAAGGATTTCAAGTCTGGGCTTATCAGGCTTGTGCACCATTTTATGAAGAAATATGAAAAACATGGTAGAGAGACTCGGGTAAGTGACCTGACACAGAGCAAAGGAGAAGAGAATACTAAACGCAATAGGTACGCGCAGAAAAGGCAGAGTAGGGTAGCAGGTGACATGATGATAGCGTTCAAAATGCAAAAGGCATAGCTAGAGTTAGACAGAAGAACATATAGTGGCACTATGGGAAGCACGAAAACTGGGTCAAGTCGGGCACTAAGGTGTTGTTACAAAACTATGCAGCTACTGCATCATAATCAGAAATGACACCTCAGCACTTCGGTAGGATGCATCAAAAACATCAGATTCGGAAAAACAAATAATATTTCCAGTTTTAATTTTTTTTTTTGGTATACTTGCATAAGTAATATCAATAGTTTAGGTAGTCAAGGAGTTTCAATAAGTTCAGGAGTTACAAACTTATTTGATGTATTTAAGTAGACAAAAATAAAGAGAAGGGGTTTCAAGTTTTGAACCTCTAGATGATTGTTAATCTGGTATTGAATTTTCTGAGAGATAAATGAAAGAAGATCAAGTTTCCTACACCTGTTGATGTTGATGTCTTTCAAGTTTCGCTCTGTGTTTATTCCTTTCTGAATGAAGTGAAGTAATGTAGCATCCAATCTCTTAATTACATCAATCAGTAAGAGTTAAATAACCTTAATTTTCGCTCCTTCACTTCATCTCTTCTCTCTTGACAAACTACTGATGAAAATTTAGAGTAATAGATTCTGTGTTTACAGCATATTATTTCAAGTTTCCTCTCTCTCCATTAATTTCCTCTACAACTTAAAAGCGATAGATTTTTATTCTCAGCATATCATTTTGAGTTTCCCTTACAATTCCTTTTTTCATTTCATTCAAATATCAACAGTTTATGGCATTATGAAGGCTTTCATTATATCAGATTATTGAGGGTATTAAGTAATTAAATTCCAAAGGTGTTAAACAGAGGCCATTTGATATTTCAATTGTGACATACATTTATAAAATGTCTTAAGCATCGATTCCTTATCACAGCCAAGGGATTGTTTCTTGAGATACAAAATTTTTTGGCATCGTTGTCGGGGATGAAGAAATGAAGTTTATTTTTCCCTGGGTTTTTCACATTATTTCCTTTGGTTTTTCAGTGAGGAGGAACTGTTGGGTTGTCTTTGTTATTTTCAAAATTCTAGATTTCAAAAGGCCTCACACGAGGTTAGATACCTCACAACAGATAGTCCTTACTTTTCCAGACCTGAAAGATTGGTTTCTAAAAGGCTTAGAAACCTGAAACTCCTTCAACACCTAATCCTACATTGTCCACTCCTAGCGTTAGTGATCATAACCCTTTGTTTGAAGATATTTCCAAGGAACTCTCTTTCTTGGAATAAGATTCTCCTTCCACACCCATTCCTTTTCAAGAACCTAAGTTAGAAGAACATTCTTTCTAGTCTATTTCCTTTACCTTCAATCAAGCTCAACCAAATATAGTTGCTGGCTCTTCTGCCATTATTCATAAACCTACTCCCATGTTAGTCTTCTCACCCCCTTCATTCACTTTCACAGCAGGTTCATCCACCTCAACTACCCAAGGGACAGTTAAACATGGTGTAAATATGGCAGCACCAGCCTTTTTGTTGAACATATATGCTCCACTAAATATTGCACAACCAATGAATTCCATGCCTCAAGAATACCTGAAATTACTTCCTTGTTTCATTGGAGAAGATGAAGTAACTGGAGAACAACATTTACCCTTGTTTTGCACTTTTGTTGAGAATTTAAATGTAGAATATCTTGATGTTGTGATGAGACTATTTGTGCAGTCTCTAGATGGAAAGGCTAGAAAATGGTTGAAAGGTTTACCAAATGGTTCAATAAATAATTGGGAAGAGTTAGAAGCTCAATTCACTCAGAGATGAGGAGAAAAGAGAGATCATGGTTACTCATTGATAGAGTTTAATGCAATTAAAAGAAGGCCCAATGAAAGCATTTCTAATTTTGTAAAAAGATTCAACAAATTTTACAATAGTTTACATATAGAGATGAAGCTCCCCCCTGTAGGAGCAAAGGTAGTTTTTGATGGGGCTTTTGAAGCTGATTTTATCCTTACATTGAGAGAGAGAAGAGCCCCTACTCTTGAGCAGATACAGACAGATGCTCTAGAGATCAAAGCTAATATGACTGCAGCTAGAAAGGCAAAAGGGAAACATTTAGTCCAAGAGAAGGGAAAAGAAATAGAAGTATCATCACAAGATCTAAGAATTTAAGATATGACAAAGATGATTAAAATTCTGACAAATAAGCTAGCTAAGATGGAATTGGAAAATAAAAACTCCCGAATACAAGTATCACAAAATTGAGGGGGGATTAACCCTCAATTCAGAAGACATCCCCTACAAATTTTGCAGAGGGAAAGAAGAGATCAAGACCAGGTTCAAACACTATTGTATATAGAAGCAACACCCGTAGAGGCAACAGAAGATGACCAAAGGGAGGCCAAGGATTAGGTATCTGCTATGTATGCAATAGAAGAGGATGAAGAGGAAGATTGTGAGGGAGTATATGTTGAACCTAAAGTATCTTTTGATCAAGATGAAATGGATGAATACTGTAGGAAATTCACAAATTTAATGTAAGCTAAGTTACATAAAACATATGATTTAAGGTCTAGAAATAGATCTAGAGTGCAGGATAATGAAGGTGAACAACAAGGTTCCATTCCTCCTCCAATGGCGACTCCACAAGACAAGGAACCTATGAAACAGGTCACTAAGGGGAAACAACCTTTAAATTCACTTCATATAAAAAATGTGTAGCAGGGTGAATCTTCCCAGGACAAATCAGTTGACACTAATATTTTGGAGAGAGTTCTTCTTGTACTCGAACAAGCAGCAAATTCTATAAAGAGTGAAGAAGAACTTGAAAAGAACATTACACAAACTCATGCTTTCAGTTTGGCAAAAGAGTTGGAGAAGGTTAAAATTCAGGTATCTCTTCTAGAATTAGCTAAAATTCCAGCTTACAAGAAATAAATTTCAGAATTTATTAACCTCACACAGATGGAAGATATAAGTGACACAATAAACATACAAGAAGAAAAGCCAGTGGTCCCCTTTGGTCCTCATGTAGAGGAAGTATATCCTTATGTTCTGCCCTTCTATATTTCTTTGTTGCTTCATGATTTTACTCTACATAACTACATGCTGGACTCAAGAGCATCCCATAACCTCATGCCATTGTCTGTTATGAAGGAACTAAACTTGCAGATTACCAAACCTTATAGGTATCTATACTCATTTGATTCCAAAAGGGTGAAATGTGTTGGGTTAATCAAAGATGTGACAGTTTCATTGGCACAGATCCCAGAAAAGAGTATAGTCATGGATGTAGTGGTTGCTGACATCCCAGCCAGGTTTGGGATGCTCCTGTCAAGATGTTGGGGAGAAAATTTGGGAGGTGTTCTAAAATTAGATTTCACTTATGCTATCATTCCGATTTTTAATGGGGAAGAAAGGAAATTGTATAGGGAAACAAGGTTTGTGAAGACCACCTCCAAGAAAGATGCAGGAAATTCCCCCATTTATAGTCGTGAAATAGAAGATCTTTCTTGTTTCATGTTGCATGAAGATGTAGAATTTGTTGAATACAAAGAGAAGAATCTCTCTTCAACAGTTGTAAATAATGAGCTTCACTCAAGGAATATTTGTAAGTGTTGCTTTGATGGTGCCTACTCCAAAGAAGGCGTATGTGTTGGATTCCTACTGATATCACCATAAGGTAACCTCGTTCCTTTCTCTTTTAAACTATAATTTGTTTCAAAAAACAATGTGGCTGAGTATGAGGCCTTAATCTCAAGCCTTCAAGTTTCTAAACAGATGGGAGTTCAATGTATTTCAATTTTTGGTGACTCTGAATTGATAATAAGGAAGATTAAAAATCATTGTCAAACCAAGCATCTGAGGTTAAGATCATATAGGAATGAAGTTTGGGATATGATAGAAAACTATTTTGAAATCTTCAATCTTCAGTTATTCTGAGGGAGGAGAAAATATTGGCAGATTCTTTAGTAGTTGTAGCCAACACCTTGAAACCTCCAATAAATCCAAGGCTAAGGTACGAAATTGAAATTAGACATAGACCTTATATCCCTAACAATGTGAAACATTGGCAGGTGTTTGATATTGACGATGAATAGATAAATAAGTTCCTGACAATGATTGGAAACTTTGAATATGCTGAGATAGACCAAGAGGAATAACAAACAGAGCAGAAAGCAGAAATAAGAAACCTTAAGTATTCAATAGGTGAACAAAAGATTATCCAATTGAAAGATAGTGTGCTCCCTAAAGGGTTGGTTCCCCTTGAAATATTATTCGATGCTAATGATGTTGCCATTGATTCAAATAAAACACATCAAGAAGAAGAGATGGAAGGTTGTAATTTGACACCTCAGTAGGAACCCAAAATAGTGAAATTGTTCAAACGTGCTCCCAAAAACTACAAAGAAAGATACATTGATATTTTTAAGAAATATATGGATGTGTTTGTTTGGTCATATGAAGATCTCAAAACATATGACAAAAACATAATTCAACATAAGATTCCATTGAAGGAAGGACTCAAACCACACAGACAGAAGCTCAGACAGATCAATCCATTGTTGTTAGCTCCAATCGAAAAAGAAGTGAAGAAATTGTTGCAGGAGAAAATTATAGTCCCTCTCCTATATTCAGATTGGGTTTCTAATCTGGTCCCTGTAAGAAAGAAGAATGGAGAGATAAGATTGCATGTAGACTTCAGGAACTTGAACTGAGCATCTCTAAAAGATACGTATCCTTTTCCAAAAATGGATTATGTCTTACAGAAGGTGACAGGAGCTCATAAGCTATCTATGGTTGACGGATTTTCTCGGCATAATCAGGTAGCAGTAGAAAAAGAATATTAGAAGAAGACTACTTTCATGACACCCTAGGGAACCTTCCAGTATGCAAGGATGCCATTTGGCCTTACGAATTCAGGTGCAAAATTTCATAGGGCCATGGACATAGCTTTCACTGGCGACAGGTTTGTAGTTATATATATGGATGATGTAATTGTTTTCTCAGGGTCAAAGACGAACACTTGGAGCATTTGCAAAAAAAAAATCAAAAGTGCAGAAAGTTTGGTATGTCACTAAATCCCAAGAAATAATTATTTTCCTTAGAAGAAGGTAAATTATTGGGCCACATAGTTTCTAAACAAGGGGTAAAGATTGACCCAACAAGGGTGGAAGCCATTCAGGCGATTCTTGTACTGAGAAGCTAGAAAGATATCAAGACATTCCTGGGAAAAATAAACTTTCTGAGAATATTTGTGCCCAATTATGCTGAGATCGTGAGAAGTATAACAGATTTGTTGAATAAAAATGCAGAAGTGAAATGGGATAAGGAAGCGAGAGATGCATTTTCTAGAATAAAGGAAGCACTGCAGGAAGCTCCAGTTCTGATTAGACTAGACTATCAAAAATCCTTTCAAGAATTATCATTTGCATCCCCAGTACTATTGCTGCTGTGTTGCTGCAGAAAAATGAAGATAATAAGAAGCATCCAGTTTCATTTTTCAGTAAAGTTCTCAGAGACATTGAACTCAAATACAATATTCTGGAGAAACAAGTATATGCTTTATTCAAAGCACTGAAAGCCTTCAGGACTTATGTGTTACAATCCCAAATAACTGCTTATGTCCCTAACTCTGATGTGAAAGACGTGCTGGTCCAAAGTGATGTGGAAGGAAAAAGGGTGAAGTGGATAGAAAAAATCCAAGAGCATGATTTGGACATCAAACCCACCAAGCTAGTCAAGGGACAGGGGTTAGAGAAGTTGTTGACAGAGACAAATTTTCAAGCCTTGGGAATTAATCTGTTGGCACCAGTGGATGGAGTTGTTAATGAAGAAGGTCAAAACAAGTCCAAAATAGGTATTCAATACAAATTTTTGTGCTCTAATTGGTACAAATATATTGTGCATTACCTATGTTTATTTTCATGTCCAACTTCACTAAATAGGGAAAAATACAAAGTTATCAAGCTCAATTCTCAGTGATATGTTATCGTAGAAGCAAAGCTATACTGGAAAGATCCTGCTCGTATTTTTTTGTTATGTTTGATCAAAGGATAATCTATTGAAGTCACCAAACAATATCATGAAGGTCTGCATGGAGGACATTATAGCTAGAAGGTCACTGCTCATAAAATTTTCAAGTTAGACTTTTTTTGGCCAACCCTATTTGCAGATGTTTATAGATTTGTTAGAATTTGTTAGAAGTGCTAGTTGTTTACTGAAAAGAAAAAACTTTCTCCATTACCTCTCATCCCAGTGTTTATTGAAGAACCTTTCAGGCAACGAGGATAGGATTTTAATGGAAAAATCAATCCACCATCAAGTGGTCAGTTCAAGTGGATTCTGACTGCCACTGATTATTTTACAAAATAGGTTGAAGAAACACCCACTAATAAGGTGAATGACCAAGTAGTGATGAAGTTCCAGGAGGAAAAAAATTTCAGCATATTCAGATGTCCAGTAAAAATTGTGAATGATAATTCTCAGGTATTCAACTCTGCTTGTTTCATTAATTTCTTTCAAACATATAATGTAATTTTATCACATTCCACAACATATCATCCCCAAGGGAACGGATTGGCAGAGTCCTAAAATAAGACATTGATCAGAATCTTAAAGAAGAAAATCATCGAGAATCAAAAGGATTGGGATATGAAGTTGAAGTTTTCCCTCTGGGAAGTTTGAGTCACTACTAGGAGATCTGCTGGGAAGTCTCCCTATGAACTGGTTTATGGAACTCAAGCACTATTTTTGGGAGGTATAAATGCTAGATTTACACCCACATTTAAATTGTCAACCTGGGGGGACATAAGAATTAGATATGTAGCACAATATATGCCAGAGTATGGCCTCGAGGATTTTTCCAACCAAAACCCTAGAACTAATGCAAAAAGGAAATCATGCGAGAAAAGAAATAAAACATTTCAAGAGAACACACTGCAAATTAATAGTCTATGAAAGAAAAGGGTGTGAAACTTCTTAATCAACTACAACTACACTTGCGAATATGAAGGCATGAAATAAATAATTATTTAAAATCTATACTTAAAATGCTTCTTCAATATTTGTACTTAAAATGCTGCTTTAAAATCAGTGCTTCAAATGTTGCTTCCAAATTATGCAAGTACTGTTGATGGAAGAAAATCATAAGTGTATGAAAATATTAAATGCAAACTGAGCAAGGATATATTCAAGAGTAATTTTGGACACTTTAATTATGTAAAAAATATATTTAAACTAATCTTGGTATTTAAATAAACGTGATCTCCTTATAATCCCAAGATCAATTCATATAATAATTTAAATTGTTTATAAGTTCCCAATAATATAAATAATGAATTAGATGAAAACATTTTTGATCTTGTCCTCATCTTAAATCCCTGCTACTTAATATATATTTATAAAATAACTTGAACAGGGAAAGAATGAAATTGAGAAAAAGAAGCAATTACTAATTGATACTCTATTTAATTGCTAAAACATAAATAAAATCTAAATTAACACCGGCATAAAATTTATCTAGCCTATGCAATTAAATGTAAAGGAAATTATGAAATGGAGTTGCAGTGTTCAAATTAATTTATTGATTGGAGATATTATCAAGTAGTTTTTGGTGAAAGTCTCCTCATGCTATTTCTGGAAATTATAATGACAAGTATTTAAAATTTCAGGGAATGCCCAAATAACATTGGATCAATTAAATCAGAGTTTTCAATCATCATATCATCTCCATTATAAATCTCTGCAATTAAGGATATATTTCGTTATATAATAGATAAACACGGAAAATAGTGAGAATGGAAAACAACAATGTTTGCTAATTTGTATTCTATTTGTAATTGAACTGCTCAACAGAAATTAATTCCAAACCAATTAAATTGAATCTACTACTTAAACCTATGCGTTTAAATAATTTAAGGAAATGGAAAAATGAAATTGACACACACCACACTATTCAGGAAATGAAACACACAACTTAGAAAATGAAATCAAACACCATCAAGCAGCTAAATAAACTATTCTTAACTGGAAATGAAATTAACTAAACTAACCAAACCTTCAGTAATCCAAACGATGAGCTAATTGATGAGCCCAATCATCTAGTTCAATATTTCTGCAGAAAATAACTAAATTAACGCATTAACCCGGAAATTAAAGAGCTCACAAACATAATTTAAATGCAAATTGGTATTACTTTGGGAATTGAATTACAAAGAAGCATTCAATTAAATAACATAAAGTTACAGTGCTGGCTGTTCATAATCCAACGTTCTCCAGTAAGCTCCAGCATCTCCTATCTTCTACGCTCCCAACCTCAATCTACCTCTCTGTAATCCTCTCTCCTACAATATGACAGATCCATCTTACCATACTACTATCTCCCAGCTCCCCTATCATATTACAAAAATCGATCTTAAATAATTTTTAACATGCTTCCCCTATGTGTTGATGACTCCTTACATTTTTTCCTTCTAGCTTTTACAACTCACGTAATCGATTTTTATCAAACTTGTTGGGACAAATTGATTAAACATGGAAATTTCATGCTTGATCTCCATTATTTCATTAACTAATTTATAAAATTGAGGGATTATGCTTCTTTGGTGCAATGAGGAATTTCCTTTTGTTCCCTCAGCTTCACGCAATTTGATTCATAACTATTATTGGAAAATTGTTAATTAATTACAATTTCTTGATTGAATTGTTGCCATGAAGTTAGAGAAGTGCCACATTTGGAGCTTGAACTCTAATTTTCCTTCGTAAATCTCATGCCAGATTCAATCACCCACAAATTCGTTCAGATCACAATGAGAGGATTAATTTCCCAGCAAATCCGGCTTCTGGAAATAATTCTGACTCCTTCATATTGCTGGAAGAGGAAACACACAGTTAGCAAGCTCTGGTGGTTTACGTGAGAAATATTTTTGTTTTTGAACCAACAAGCAGGCAAGCTACACAATCTATGCATTTGAGCGGATGATACTGGCAAACCATATCCTTCTGTTTGGATTCACTGCAAATCAGGGAAGAATGTCTGCTACCGGATTTAATTCCCACACCTCCAAAGAAATACAACAATGTATGAATTATTTATAAAAAAAACTTAACAGTCCACAAAATTCACGTTTTCACTCTTCATTATTGTTTTCCAAATTCCCATCTGATGCTTTTAGAAAAAATCGTGGGTTCTTATGCAACAAACTTTATCCATAATAAACTCCAATCCAATTTGTATTGACATGAAGTACATTGCTCAGTGGCGGATTCTGGATATTGGAATTTCATTATGGTTGAACGATATTGTCTCATGTAAAAGCTATTATTTTCCTCCAAATCCGAAAAATTATTCATGTGCTGGCAGCTTTGGAGGAATTTTCGTGGAAAGGATCTGATCCTGGGGCTTGCACTGTCATTGGTTCACCTCTAAGGATCTGAGCAATGAAATTGCTAACAATACGGCCATCATCAATGTTAATTCGTGGCCCATAGGTATTAAATATCTGAGAAATACGAATCTCTGACTCAAAACTATGGCCAAATTTTCCAAACCGTTCACATTTAGCCTGTTTCTATACTTAAAACCGCACTTAAGAATTGTTTTATCCTTCACTCCCTTTTGGTGATGAATTTTGCAAAACGGTTTCTGGGTTGTAAAAAAACATGGTATTCTGAGCGTGATGTAAGTCTTAGAATGTTGAGATTCCTCATCATTTGATCACAAACTTCATATTTTCACCTACAAAAATCTCATTCCATACTCAACTTTGTTCCTGCACTAGACTTATTCACCTACCACCAAGAAATCACGTTACGAATGAAATTTACACAAAACACTCATCAAATTACTGATTAAGAAGAATTCATAATTTAATAATTATTGTCTCTAAATGCCTCTAAGAATCAACTTAAAAGGAAAAAAACACCAGGTAAAATCATATAATTATTTAATAAAAATCGTAAAAATTTGGACAAAAATGCAGCTCAACAACTATTTCCTACTTAGTTGGTCAAACCAGTGATTTATTTCCTTCAGGAATCTCAAGAAGAACCTAAAGTCTTAGATATAAAACAAATAACCTAATGCTCTGGTAAGAAGATTGAAAAAAAAAATTAAATCAAGTTAAAACAGAAACAAAGTTAGGGATAACTTGATTAATTATCAAGAAAATATGAAGTCTATATTTGACAGAAAAGCAAAAGAAGTTCTCTTTCAAGAAGGAGATTTGGTACTGAGATGGGACACCAAACAAGAAGAAAAGGGGAAGCATGGTAAATTTGATCCTCTCTGGTATGGTCCATACAGAATCTCTGAGGCAAGGTCAAATAACACATTCATTTTGGAAGATCTAGATGGAGGATTAGTATAGCTCCGTGTGAACGGGCAGTATCTGACGCATTATTTCCAGCATTAAAAGTTATCATTCCACCATTGTAAATACCAGATTTCTCATTGTTCATATGTCACCAAGCAATATTTGACTCCATTCCCAATGGATAAGGCACTAATTTGTGGTTCTTAGCACTTCCGTGGAAAAAATAACTATCCCCAAGTGGAGCCAGATGTTGTGGCTCATTTGCATTTACCTTTGAAATATTTTTCAAAAAACCAAAAAAGCATATATGATAGAAAATGAAAAAAAATTTGTGTCTTAGAAGAATTTTGATTTATATGTTGGTACATTAACATTACGTGATGAGATGTGAAGGTGGGCTGAGTAAGGCTCATTCATATGCAGAATAGTTCAAGAGCCAGACCGATGGACATGCTCAGAACATTGCACATCGGACAGGGTTGAGTCGGGCTCATTCGCAAGCTCAGGAGGGACTAGTGCGGCCAAACACCGAATAAGCTCAGGAGGGCTACACTGTGGAGAAAACAAACTAATTTCCTGAAGGTGGAGAAATGGCACATTTCCCTTAAAAACTTAAGAGTTTTGGAGGACACGCAAAGGGAAAAAAAATACGGTCAGGATCAAAGTGCAGATCAACAAGGGAGCATTAAGGACCGTTGGATCTGGGCATTGATCAACGACGGAGGTTAAATCACATATCGTATATTGGGATGTTTTACATTGATATGATAAGAAATCAAAAGTTTAATTGTTTAATTTGTGATGCGAAGCAGGTCATCAAAGGAGCAGTGTGGATCGTTGGATCTAGGCATTGATCAACGATGGAGATTAAATCGCATATCGCATATCGGCGAGTTTTACATTTACACGATAAGACATATTGGATGGCACCTGAGCCAAATCCTCAACAATACTGTAATGTTGAGCAGCACTAGCATTTGGATTATAGGAAGACTTACGCAGTACGTATTTAGAAGGTGGTCGTACAACAGGCCCAGGACTGGGTCGTTCAATGTGAAGAGGGCCAGAAGCAAGTGGGGGAGGAGGACCATCAACGATCTCTTTCTCTGCTTGCAGATGCATTTCAATATAATATTTCAATTGGGTAGCAATAGATATGGGTGCAGGACCATTCATCATGAAAACCTTAGAGCCAAATGGGGCAGAGGATTGAGTTTTCTCCACCATATGAGTTTGTTGCGATGGGAATGGTTCTTTAAGAATATCCAGAGTGCCTTGATTTCCTTTGAGCAGTTGACTCACCTCGGCCCATCGTGGATAGTCCTTGGTGTAATGGTCATCGTCACAAATCAGACAAGGGTACTTTGGTTTATGTTTTGAACCATCATCAGCATTAAGTTTTGGAGAATCTTGTTTCAGGGCATTAGATTTGGCCTTACCTTTACCCTTTTTCTTAGCTTTGGAAGCTTTATCTGCCGGAGTGGACTGGACGACATTCACTTCTGTGGTCTGACTAGGATTTGGAGGTGGCTGAGAAGCAGTGTCAGTGGAAGAAGTATATTTTTTCTTCGCAGGATTTTGAGAAGACTTACGAGAAGTATGAGACACAGAACCAATGATACTGTCAACAGATGGCATCGCTGGTGCTTTGGTAGTTCCATGTCGCGAAGAATCAGGAAAGATTCCATACAAAGTGCTAGATTAAGAGTACATGAGATTGGGGTACTAGACACGAGAGATGGCTTGTTCCTCAGTAACACAGGCCCCCATAGCGATGTCCTTAGCAATTAGACTGATAAAAGAGGCAGTGAACCAATCAATTAGAAGTTGATCAGGAATCTCAAACTTGATCAAACGACGACATAGCATCCATTCACGAATATGATCAGAGACATGAGTAGCCCGATCCTATTTCAAGGATGTGAGGAGGTGTGTTCCAATTTCATAATGAACTCGTAACTAAAAGTGCGTGAGAAATTCCATGGCTAGAGAGTTGCACTCTTGAAATATGTCATGGGAGAGTTCAATATACCACTTAGCAGTGTTACCAGTGAGAGTCCTTTGGAAAAGACGTATCTGAAGTGAATCATCAACAAAAGAGTTAGAGGAAAACCAAAGATGGTATGTCATAACCTACACTTTGGGGTCTTCGTTGGACTTGACTTCAAATTTGGGACAATATCTAGGGATTTTAGTCAGAACTGGGGGCCAATATGGATTATGAATGATAGGATCATTCATCAACTTCGACACTTCGGGCAGTTCCAGCGTAGCAAGAAAGGGTAATTGCAGATTTAAAGGCATTGCAGTCCTTTGATAGAGACTAGTATTGGGATTCCAACCAGGTTGGGAGAAGTTATGACCCCATATGTTCTGTCCCTAAGGATTTTTTCCATAGGGATTATAATTTTGATAATTCTGTCCATACACCATTTGAGGACCAGGATATTGATTCTGAGTGAACCACTGAGGTCATGTCTGAGCAACATATGGATTTTGTTGCAAAATGTAAGCAGTGCCTTGGGGCGGACCTTGTATCATCGAAGATTGACCTTGATGAATAAAAGGTGGGCCCTGAGGCTGCACAGATTACCCCTGGGGTGCATGTTGACCTAGATGTTGTGGTTGAACATGTTGTCCCTGGGGTGTAGGTTGGCCTAGATGTTGGGGTTGGACAAGTTGTCCTTGGGGCATAGGTTGGCCTAGATGCTCAAAGCCACCGGGCAGTCCATGAGGCACAGGCTAGCCTGATGGTTGAGATGAGCCAGGTTGCCTCTAAATACCAAGTTGGCATGGCTAAGCAGTAAAGGGTTGACCTTGCTGTACAAAATTTGGGCCTTGTTGAATGTAAGGCTGGCTCTATTGCTCAAAAGGTTGTCCCTGAGATGGATAGGTTTTCCCATGGGGAACATAAGGCACTCCCTATTGAACATGAGGTTGACTAGCAGTACCATAGGGTTGTCCCTTAAAGGGTTGTCCTTGTGGACCATAGGGTTTTCCCTGTAGGTATGTGAACTAGTTGGGGTAAACGAGAATTTGAGTAATTTGAACATACAATGGATCGTGTGGAATGGGCCCATCGTAATAGACGTAAGTTCCATGCTCGTCATAGTAGTGTGGTTGATCAATGGGAGCTTGCATTTGTTGAGAACCCTGGGAGAAGTAATTTTGTTGTTGAATGGCCATCATATACTGATCATACATCAAACCTCCAGGAATCAAATTAGAGGAGACAGGTGCACTACCAGTAGGTTAATGGACTCCCGATACGTGAGGCTGTGATCCACTCATGGTGGACCCAACAGCTATTGTGGAAGCAATAGGATTCATCCCACAAACAGTAGAAGATGGTGGTAATGATGGAATCATAGTAACAGAAGGAGAAGATGAAGCCACATAAACATTGGATTGGTTTGGGATAGATGTAACAACCATAGATGTGATAGGAGATGAAGGAGATGGACCAGATACAAACAACCCCTCTGAAGGAGCTGACGTACCCAACCATATCAGATTCTGATACAAAGATGCAGCACCATAAATGATCTAACTCAACGAACGATAACCAACTAAGAGAGATAGATGTTGTGAGGAAGGTTGACCCGAAACATAAGGAAAATTATCTGGAGGGAGTTGATGTTCTCCCGTAGAAACATAAGTATCTTCACTACTGATGGGACTTGTAGCATCCATGTCAGACGAAGACATGCTGTCGGTGAAAAGGTGACAAGAAGTGGCAAGTAAAGCATGTGTTAGTGGCGAGGCAAGAAATTTCAAGGGTAAAGGAGGATATCCTTCTCTAAAATGGGCCTAAATGTCCAGAGGTTGCCAATTGATATCAAATGGTTCCTCAGGAGGAGATCGAGTGGTGAGAGGTTGAACACTCAGAATAATAGAATGCCAGTAACCTAAAGTCCTAGGAGACTGAGATTTCTCTGAAGAAACTTCAGGAGAAGGATCTTAACTACGAGGTAATAAAGGGGACGATGAAACTAGTGATTCCATGACCGCGAATTTGTCTCAAAAATAGGAGAGAAAAGAGATGATCAATTCGGGGCTTCAAGACCAATCACTAAGTAATTACTTAGGAACGAGACAAGAAAATAAATTTAATGGGCATGTGATCGTAGGTAATTAATTTTATGACACTGAAACAAAACTCTGCCTTTTCATATTTTAAGAGTCAAGAAAAGGGAAAAATGTTACTCTAGTCACTTTCAAGTTGGACGAGCTTGAAAGGACAAGTGCTCAATGATCTTTTAAAATTTTAGAGTCACGGAAAGATCAAAATGACTACTCAAGAAATCTAAGCAAGAGGGTGTACCAAGCTCCTATGAACTGCAATATACACCTTGGTGATCAAATGAAATAGAAATGACCAAGGACTTAACGTACGAGTAGACAGTCTCCTCGAATGATGTGTTTGGTGTATCAAGGTAACAGGGCCGTAGACGTGGCTTCCTATGGATAAAGGATTGCAACCTATGAGGATCTCCCTTTATATACTCAACGGTACGAGGAGCACAAGTCCATGATAGCACTATCTAATGTCAGATGGTGAACGATAGCTACTAGGTTTAACGACGTCGAAAGACATCACTAGCCTAGACCGCTAAATATGAGCGTCTAGTTTCAATGCTTCCTTAGGTTGATTGAGTTAATTTGTATGTTGATATTGAAATTATGTTTCAGTTTCAAGGCCTTACCAAATGTAATCTCAAATATTTAATGCACAACTACATGAGAAAAAAATATCATTCCAATTCGATGAATAGCTATCTAAGAGAGGGATAGAAGTTCACAATGAAGAAACAGACAATCAAATACAAGAATAACTTTTCCTAATGCTCTTAACATAACCAATGTAGAAAACGAATGGATTTTCTCTTCTTGTTCATTTTTTAATAAGAAAGTTACTAATGCAAAAGAGTACTTTTCATTTTCAAATCAAGAGAAAGAATGCAAATTTTGTTCTTTTAGATGAATGAGAAGAAATGATGCACTATTACACTAAGAGGAAAAAATGAATACTAGTTTTGAGAAACTCGAATGAAATGATAAAAAACAAAGAGACCAATCCAATGTGAACATAAAACACACTCAAAATAGAGACGCATTCCTTCACACAAATAGAGGACTTTCAAATCGACCTAGTGAGCAATGTGATCTATGCTCAGGGTGACAGATGGAATGTCAAACGGACACCAAGATGATAGTTCAACAACCCAAAAATACACAGAATCGATAGAAAAGACCAAAAAATAGGTCCACAAGCTGAAAAACAAAAGACTAGACTGACTCATACACAACTCAGAAGCTCAGTGAACATGTGGCTGAACAAGCAATGGAAGACACCTAGAAACCCTAAGATGACGAACCACACCAATCAGGTGAGAGACAATCAATGGAAAAGAATGAGACAGGGAAGTCAAAGATAATCCAAGTGGGCTAAACTAGGATGGAAAAACCAATCTAGAGGCAATATGCACTGGAAAATCTCATGGAAGAGGCCCAAATCCAAACCTACAGGATTTAGCGTGACTGTTCTGCTGTAATCCACACTGAACATGGGAAATGACACCTGTAACATAGGCAACCCCTGCTGATCAGCACGACTGTTAAGGAAACAATAGTGCCAAGCTAAAAAGCCAAGGAAAGGAGAAAAGAAGCTAAGGAAAATCCAAGCTTGTCACTCTGAGAATAAGTATGATGGCTTGAAATAGTCAAACTAGAAAAATAAAGCAGAGAAGTGGCAATACGACCAAAGTCAGACAGAAATTAAAAAACAAAACTCTAAACGGACAATGAGAGACGACAAACAAACTGATCCCTACTATGGTCACCAACTTGTTGAGCAGGAAAATCCCGTTTGTGGACATAGGAGATCCCTCTATCCCTAGGGTGGGTCTAGCAACAAGGGAACATGCTTGACTTTTGGACTCCCAACTTATAAATGAAAGATGAACTGGGATAGATACCCTACCTCAGTCCAATGCCTTTGTTGTAAATTTCAGCAGCGATCCTTTGATCCATGTCTTCACACGTCATTGTCCGTCAGTGATGATGTCCATATACCTGAACAAAGATAAAGTGAATGATGACAACATACGAGAATATACTTTGATTTACAACTATATGATTGGTCAAGGAGAATCAAACATTTTTCATATACTTAAACACAAAATTGGAACCAAAAAATTAGTCATGTATTATTGATAGAGAAAAGAAGTTTACAACCTTAATGCCTTGACGTTGTAGGCCTCCTTCGACGGGTTCTCTCAGACGCGTCTCAAGCATTCATTCACAATTGGACTCGATGAGGGAATGGGCCTAAAATCTCTCTCAACAATGGATTCCTCTCTGCCTTCTTCTACACACCAGCTATAGTAATGACTGTTCAGCTAGCTGAATCAATGTGAGGAGGAAGAATTTATAGCATAGGAGGAGGTGGTTTGGGATCCCTCATAAGGTGGAGGAGATGTGTGTCCCTTTGGGGAGTTGCACAATTCTAGGAAACAAGAAGCCAAAGGGAGGACTTCGACATTACTCAATCAAACAAACCATGATGAATCCGCTCATGAAGTTTTTAAGCATGGAAACTTCATTTATATTTTAAGAAACTTTCCAAAAACAGCTTGACGCGGGTGCCCTTTTGAGACAGAGCACAAAAGGGCACGGGACCCAGTGTTAATTTCTCCATAGGTGCGAGACCAAAACTTCCTACCAACACCAACCCAAAATCACATGTTTTTTAAGGTCTTCTTGACGAATGACCAATAGAGAAAATTGTCTTGACATGACAAGGGATGCAATGAAACTTATGGAAAAGTATGATAGTACACAGAAGTCACTGAAATGGCCCTTCAATGTTCGGGATGGGGATTGCAGGGATGATGACAAAATATTGTGTAACATACATTTGTTAATAAAATAAAAGGACATTTTTGCGTGGAGCTATGATGATTTAAAAACATATGATACATATATCATTCAACATACTATACCCATGTTTCCTGATGTAAAACCTGTATAGCAAAAGCTTAGGAAGATTCATCCTAATCTTGAAACTCAAATCAAGTCTGAGTTAAACAAATTATTAAAAAAAAAAAATTATTTTCACGGTTAGACATTCAAAGTGTGTTTCAAATCTCGTTCCAATTAGAAATAAGAATGGAGACATCCGAAATTGTACTGATTTTATAGATATGAATAGAGAAAGTGAAAAATACAAAGTTTCCTTTACCACCAATGGAGAAAATCTTACAGTTTGTTGTAGGTTTTGAATTGACGTCATTCTTAGATGGTTTTTCAAGATATAATCAGATTCTTGTGCATGGGAAAAATAGATTAAAAACCACATTCAGGACCAAGTGGGGAACATACGTATATCAGAAGATTCCTTTAGGATTGATTAACATTGGAGATACCTTCCAACGAGCTATGGACATTACTTTCAGAGGTTTTATTAACAAATCAATTGCAGTTTATTTGGATCACATTACAATTTATTCTAAAGACAAGAATAGTCATCTTAATGATTTAAAACAAATCTTTGAAATATGCGAGAAGTTTGGGATTTCTTTAAATCCTAAGAAATCATTCTTTGCTCTCAGTGAGGGAAATTTTTAGGATTTATTGTTTCAAAATAAGGAATTAGTATAGATCTAGAAAGAGTTAAGGCTATTTATGAAATTACCTTACCTCATAATAAAAATCCTATGCAATCCTTTCTTGGCCAAATTAATTTTGTTAAACATTTTTTTCTGTATTTCTCAGAGATTGTTATGCCTTTAAAAAATATGATTAAAAATAAGACAATCTACAAATGAGTAGAAACTAAAAGAACATCTTTTGAATCAATAAAGAAGACCATAATAGATGCTCCTTCATCATCATCGCCCTATTTTTCTAAGGAATTTTTCTTATACACTTTTGTGTATGATCAATATTATGAAATAGTTTTAATTCAACTTAATGAAGAACAAGTTAAATATCCCATTTCCTTCTTCAGTTCTAATATACAAGGAGCATATTTGAATTATTCAGAAGTTTGAAAAAAAGATTTTTCAATATTTAAGTCATTAAAACACTTTAGAGAATTTGTCTTGAAAGCACATACAAAATTTATTGTACCTTTCCCAACAATTATAAAATTTAATATTCAAAGAGAATTAGGAGAAAATAGAGCTAATTGGGTTATAACCTTACAATAATATGACCTTGAAATTAAAACAACTAAAATAGGTAGAGGTCAAAGTTTTTGCAGGTTGATAAATGGAGCATCTGATAATTAAGCTGATGAAGATTCAGGTAATAATGTTCAAGTCTTAGAGGTATGCCCCACTGATATTGAACCTGAGTATGTTTATTTAATTTTCTATTTGAAAAATGGTTATGCATTAGTTGAACTTGATTATAAGAAAAAGAGAGCCATGATACTTAAATCGAACCAATATCAACTTGTTAATGATGTTTTGTTTAGAAGAAATTATGTTTTTTTCTTACTCATATGTTCAGAAAAGCCTGAAGATGAAAAAGTCTTGTAGGAATTACATGATGGACCATCTAGTGGACACTATAGTGGAGATACTATTTCTCACAAAATCCTTCATGTTGGTATTATTGGCCTACTTTTTTCAAAGACGCGCATTCTTATCTAATAAAATGTAAATTCTACCAAATAGCTTCAGGAAGGGAGAAGAATCATGCCTTGCCTCTGCAGCCAGTCAATATTGAACAACCTTTTGAATAATGGGAGCTGGATATTATAGGTGATATTGTTCCAAATTCTTGTAAACAACACAGGTATATTTTAACTTCTACAGATTATTTCACCAAGTGGGTGGAATAAATACCCTCAAAGGTGGTCAAATCTGAAATTTTCCTGGATTTTATTGATCAACACATAATTACCTGGTTTTTCCTTCCTAATGCTATCATGTTTGATAATTATTCCTACTTTTCATGTAATTCTATTATTTAATTCACATTAAAATGAGGTTATAACTTAACTATTCTGCAAATTACTATCCTAAAAAAATGAATTAACTAAATCCACCAATAAAAACCTCTTGAGAATAATCAAGCGAACTATTGATGATAACCAAAAGAATTGTCATAAGGTCCTAATTTTTTCTCTATGTGTTGATAGGATTACTCATAAAGCTTTTTTAGGAACTTCTCTCTATCACTTATTATATGCAAAAGAAGTTGTATTGCCCCCAAATTTATCTTTACCTTCACTAGCCATAGTGCAATCTATTGAGGAACAACCTTTCTCTTCTTTACAATTAAGATTATCTCAATTCCTGAAACTAGAAGAGGAAAGAGAAAAATCCAAACAGATTCATACCCAACATCAAAATATGGTTAAGTCTTGGTTTGATGCAAGTTCAGTAAGTAATAAATTTTTTGAAATTCATGACTTGGTTTTCAAATGGGATAAAGCCCATGAAGAAAAAGGAAAACATAAAAAGTTTCAAAAATTTTGGCTTGGTCCATTTCAGATCATTGAAAATATTGGCCCATCCACTTTATTCTCCAATATTTACAGGGTAAGAGAGATCCTCTCCCTGTGAATGGGAAAATCTTGAAAAAATACTTGAAGAATTCAGATTCTTATTTTAAATATGTAAATAGTCATATGTACATATCGATGTTCTTAGACTAGTTATGTTGAACAATACTTTTTTGAATTCATATTTTGGGTTTCTATAATCATATTCTCTCATCATTAATATGGAATCTATCAATTAAAGGAAATTATTTAGAAAGAAATTATTACATTTGAATTTAGTATTGGACTTATTTTAATCTCTGATATCTTTAACTCCATTATTTTGTGAATATTTCATAACTCACATCATTACAAGATCCTATTATCCTTTGATCTATCACTTCAGTACCTAAAAAAATAAATACTATTTCAAAGCTTAAGCACCTTATGACTTCAATTGTCATCCATAACTCTCGAGTGGATTTACCTCCCCATCCACAAATATTAACATTTTTAGACTTTAATTCAAAAATATTTAAACTTGAAAGATACGTGATCTCATCATAAATCATCTTATCATGATCATGGGTAAGTAATGTTATCGACATTATCACATCCGGATACCAAACCAAGATAATGTTTTTTAGTCTTAATATTGTAAGATAAGAGATCTCATCATGATCCAACTTGTTTAATATCATTATAACTTGTGAATGTAATTGTCATTATCTCGCATTAGGAGAATTTTGAGGTCTAAAATGGGCCTCCAAAGAAAAATAAAATTTAGAAGAACCAATAGGATACAATATGATGATATCAACCATGGAGGATGATTCACCATTTTTTTAAAGTAAAAGGGTAATAATATTAAAAAATAATAAAATAATAAAACTACATTTACAACTCGTATTTTCAACTTATCTCCCAAAATTTTTACTCTAATTTCGAGCGAGAGTACTCTTTGGATGCAAAATTTAATTCCTCATCAAAGGAGTACCCACATTACATATTTTTGATTGACCCTATTACACAAAAAATGATAAATACATGAAAAAATGCAATTGCGATCATGTTTTTCATGTATTTCTCATTTTTCGTGTAGCGGAATCCATCGAAATTATGTAACATGGCTAGTCCTTGGATGATGAGTTAAATTTTGTATCCAATGAGTACTCCCGCTCGAAATTTGAGTAAAAAATTTGGGAGATAAGTTGAAAATACGAGTTGAAAAAGTAGTTTTTCTGTTTTTCCCTCTAAAATTTGATGATGTAATCAAATATTATTTTATTATTTCCACTATTATTTTATTATTCCCTTAGGAGGCCTATTTTAGACCTGAAAATTCCCCTAATGAAACCAAACCAGGAAAATGGCTTTCGAGTAATAAAATAAAGGTTTTAAAAAGATATTAATAGCTCTAAAGATCAATTGTATTGGATGCGATACTGGTATTACTTGGTTAAATGGTAACCCTATCAAGACTATGGATGCCTACTCACAACAGTGGCTATACTAGTGACAAAAGGTCAATCTTAATGTGAAGCTTCAAGAGTTCTTTATTTTATCTTTCTAACTGATACAATGACTAACAAAGATTATCTTGGTTCTTATGCATAACAAGTTATGAATTTTTCAACGTAATGAATTATGTTTTATTTAGAGTTATTTCAAACAATCTAAATTTCAACATTCTAATATTTCTAACTCTTATTTCTTTAGTTGTTAAAATTTCAATTGTTTTAACAAAGATAATTGTTTCGAACAATACATCGCCAATTGTTGTAGCATTCAACTACCCCCCATTTTTTATACTTAGTTTTTAATAATAAATGGGGACCATTTTGATTTTTAATTTAGTTATACTTTAAACAAAAAATTTAAGTTAGTTATACTTTTAGCCTTTTCCCCTTATCATAAATTTTTATAGCAGAGTAATAATTAAACTGTGTTACAAAGGCCTGAGGCTTCGATAAGACCAAGTCTTAAAAGACAAGTATTATTAGAACTTTTCATATATCGTAACTTCATTCCATCATAAATTTCTTTTAAATAATTATGATAAAACTTACCCTCAATATGTTATCTCGCGATATTTAATTTTTATTCACAAAGGGTTCATTAAAGTTTAATAAAAGAGTTTCGCATTTTTTCATAAATATTATTATAAAAATCTTGTTGGGCCCACAATGTTTTTATATTTTTGTGTGTCATATCAAAGTGCCTTTTTATCGTCACTTTCTCGTAAATTTTGATACAATATCACATTACACCTCCAATATCCAAAATCTCCAATACCACTCACTCTAATATTCATCACCCTCGATATCACATACCTCCGATATATTTTTAATAATATTCTAATACTCATGTTGTAACTCTTTCATATCGAATTTGTTTCATCGAGGCAATTTGTGAAATCCCCCGATATAAAACTCCTGATATGCTTATTCTCCTTTTATTAGAGCTTTTGGAATCTATCATGATCATTATATCGGAACTTCCTGATATCAAAGATTTGAATTATCATAACCCAACTTAATACCTCTGATATTATCCATCTTGTTAGGGTCCTATAATAATAGGGTTCATAAAATTTTAAATTGACTTTGATAAGTCTTTTAAATATGTACATACCTTGCATTCTGCAAGTTGTTTTCCCATATTTTGGAAAAATGAAAAATAATAAAAAATCAAAAAGAGGGTAAAAAGTCCTAAAAGAAAGATCAATGGACTTAGAAAATTATGTACCCCCAAAGAAAAAGAGAAATAAGACCTGAAAGCAAGCAAGTTCAAATGCGACTACTTTTACTTTTACTGCAAAGAATAATGATTATGTGCAGAGTGTCAATAAATGCCATAATCCATGATCAGTTAAACAACTTAATCTTAACTTTTCATGTTTCAATTTCATGTTTTAGATAGTGAATAAAGATTTGTCAAACAGTTTAAACTTGACAAATTAGTAGATAGTGTTATGAATATAATTCATAACGAATATAGCAAATATAAATATTAAATAGTCAATTAAGGATTATGTAAGTAGTCATTAAGTTAGTGAAGGGACATGTCTAAGAGACACTCCCAGTCATGAAAGGTCACCTGCATAGGTATATAAGCAAGGCCTCATTGTAACATTTTATCATCTATCTCATATATTTTATAATATAATATTTGTATCCTTATGGATATCTTTGTATTCCAAGTGTTTTGGAGTATTTTAACCTGAGAAGGAACTTTGTTCGCTTCATTTGGTATCAGAGGAGTCGATCTTCTGGATGCTCATAGCTACACAGTGCTACACTCCTTGATCCAGGTCTTTGACTATAAAAATCGTCAACCTTGTTGCCGTCGTGACTGAAACATTTTGCTATCAATCTTGGAGTTTCTCCATTTTCGCCACTAGGCCTTTGGCCATAGTAAAAAAAGGGAAAAAACGAACTAGAGAATTTTTGAAAAGAGAAATAAAAAAAAAGGGAGAATAATTTATATAAAAAAATTAAATAAATATTAAAAAAGGAATAATTTATATTAAAATTAATAAAAGAGAGAAGGAAAGTCAAAGTATATTAAAAAGATAAAGAAAGAGATATATATAGAGAAGTCCATAAACATACATACCAAGACAATTTAAATTAAAAAGGAAAAAGAAATAAGGAAGAGTGGGTAAAATAAGAAGTAAAGGAATAAAAATCTCTTGTGAATGGTAAGTTTACTTTTATGTAGAGAAATACACATAAGTGGACATATATTTTATAGGTGAATATATGTGAATAGCCACGTTTCACTAGGGTTGTAACCTTTCAACAAAAAAAAGAGTTAAAAAAAATCAATCGCTAAAAGAATATATATATATATATATATATATATTCTTTTAGCGATTGATTTTTTTTAACTCTTTTTTTTGTTGAAAGGTTACAACCCTAGTGAAACGTGGCTATTCACATATATTCACCTATAAAATATATGTCCACTTATGTGTATTTCTCCACATAAAAGTAAACTTACCATTCACAGTATATATATATATATATATATATTAACTAATTAAAATTATTTAATTAATTAAATTATTAAAAAAAAAAATTGAAGGAATAATAACCTCATTAAAAAAGAAGAAGAGAAAGTTAGGAAGGGTTACCTTAAAAACCATAAAAAATCAATTCAACAAAAAAAATGAAATCAATCATTGATGAAAAGGAAATTAAATCCAATTCAGAAAGGAAAGAAGGAAGATCTCCTGAAAATTATAGTATTTTAACAAATACAACGTGAGGAAATTGTTATCCATAAAACTTTGAGGACAAAGTTCTGAAGGAAGGGTCAATTCATAACAAATAAATAAATAAAAGTTCATATATTAAATTGTGATGAAAGCAAATGAAAAACAATGCGTGATTGAACTGAAGAAAAGTGTCAACTATCAGCTTTGAGGACAAAGCTTTTGAAGGAATGGGCAATGTTATGAATATAATTCATAACGAATATAACAAACATAAATATTAAATAGTCAATTAAGGATTATGTAAGTAGTCATTAAGTTAGTGAAAGGGCATGTCTAAGAGACATGCCCAGTCATGAAAGGTCACTTGCGTAGGTATATAAGCAGGGCCTCATTGTAACATTTTATCATCTATATCATATATTTTATAATGTAATATTTGTATCCTCATGGACATCTTTGTATTCCAAGTGTTCTGGAGTATTTTAACCTAAGAAGGAACTTTGTTCGCTTCAGATAGGTAGAGAATAATGAGGAGCTCAACAGCTTAATCTGAGCCCTTGGATGAAATAAGGTAGATTTAGATTAGTTTTATGCTTTGAAAGAAAAAGTTATAAGGTTGCAAGCCTAAATGCACCTATAAAATGAAGAAAAAATGTTAGAAATGGAAGTTGGGTAGGTAGAAAGTAGTGGATCAATTACGTAAATAATACATCATCAAGAAAAATCACTAATTTCCCCTCCCCCATAAGTGTTCAGTATTCTAAGCTGTCAGACAAATAGGCTCAGAGCATTTCTCTGACTTTTGTTGGGACCGGACCCAAGGCTCTATGACTAGTTAGTTGAAAATATTGAGTTCTTATGTTAAAAATCCTCATTTATCATCATTTACCCTTCATTCATGTACTAAAACACCTTTTTCCTACGTCAAAACACACCCTTAATTAGTAAAATTATAATCCCCACATAATTAACTCTATCCCTTCATAAGCATTCATAAAAACCCACAAAATCACATTTATCCTATGTATTATTCAAAGAAATACAAAGATGAGCAAATGCTTGATTATTTTATACTAGATATAATGTGTATTTTGTTTTGCACTCCCCTCTCATATTAACTTTTAACATATTCTATTAAATCCCTAAGAGATACCCTTTCCTATCTTATTAATTCCATTATATCTAATAAACCCCAAAAACCTACTATTATAAGCTTTTGACCAAGGTATATTATCCCATGTGCTTAAATAAAAAACCTAAAATAAAAATCCCTTTGGTCTAAAAGATTACCCATATGCAAATATCACACCCTATAATTGTTATCTATTCAAAAAATTTTAAAAACTATATAAAATAACGTATTATTATGCACATTTCGAAAACATTTTTAAATAAAATGTTGCAGCATAAACCCCACCCACTTATGTTTTATTAAAAACATTTTAACAAATGTTTTAATGAAAATATTAAGCCTCCCACCTTGTATATAAATTAAAACATTATTGCAATGTTTCAAACCATAAATAAACCCCCGAGGCTAATACGATTATGGTTTAAACATGGTTTAAACTATTTTATTTCATAAAAATTAACCCTTCTGCCTATGTAATAACCCGGTCCCACCTTTTTTTACCATGACGCAACTCCCAAGCAATCTCCACTATTTGCTTCGACAATTTTGATCCAACGGTCGACGATCCATATCGCATATAAAAATTGCACGATCGCCCTAACTCAAAAGCTATGCGAAATAAGTTGTTTTACATAAACCCTTCCACTCCACGTGGCCTCTCCAGATTGGATCACATGGGTTTTGTTCAAAACAACTTACCGCTTGATACCCACACAATAACCATCTGTTTTCAAAACCTATGCAATCCAAAATCGCCTCCCGCTATGATTAGACCTGCATTTAATGCAAATTCATAATGTTTAATAAAAAACCTTTGTATATGAATTTTTCACCTATCTTTCGTGCTTAATCCTAGTTTTCCCTATCGAATCTGTATAAACCTGTGCAGAGCCCCCTGATAGCCATTTATTACTATTTTCACACCCAAAACTTCCCAAATTCGCCAAAGAAACCTGCAATATTTGTCAACGAGCCACACTTGCTCCAGTTCAACCTCTAAAGAAACCAATTCGACTAGAAGATTGTAGAAAAACCCAGTTAAAACCAATACCTGCGGCAAAACCATGTATTTTTCTAAAGATTTAACCTGCAAATCAAATTCAAAAACCTGTTAAAGGAAAATAAGTAATAAATATTAAACAAATTAATTGAATTCAATTGCCCTAAAGTCCCAGAAATAGGCAAAACCCTGGCAAATTTTTTCCAGGAATCCTAGAATCCGTTGTGCACCATTTTTCAAAGAAAACTATCATTTTTCCACAGTTTTAGGGTCAATTTCAATCTCTAAAGGCTAGAAATCCTCTGCAGGTGCCCTATATTTTCTGAAAATCATTTTTTATCAAAATTTGAGCCCAATATGCAGCCAAGACACTCAGAAAACCCCTGTTTTCTGTGTTTGACCAGTTTTAGCCTCAAAACTTCATTTGAGAGACCTAATTGAGCATCAAATCCAAAGAGACCTTCTATATTTCTGAAATTTCCTAACCAATCCTCTGTAATAGCAAAATTGCCTCTGCAAACAATTTAAGCTTTCAGAAGCCAGTAAAGATGCCTAAAAAATAGAGTGGAAACAAATCTAAAGGTTCAAAGACTCCCAAAGCTATTCCAACCATGAATCCAAATACTGCCATTGTAATCAATCCATTACAACTTACAGTTGTTGATATAGAGCATATTCCTCTAGCAGACATT
Organism: Pinus albicaulis; assembly: GCA_034641835.2. NCBI lineage: Eukaryota > Viridiplantae > Streptophyta > Pinopsida > Pinales > Pinaceae > Pinus > Pinus albicaulis. The sequence continues at coordinate 23,058,864 of MU968382.1, read as the reverse complement.
GACTAAAAAATAGTTGATCCTGTAATTGAGTTCAATTTGTTAGATATACACAATTTCTATTTTGAAAAATCCCTAGATGATCAAGAATATTTCCACATTTGGGAATCCAATTTTCCCAAACATGTAGTCTCCCTGACACATCCTTGTGAAGAATTTATTAGACTGTGTCACTAGTACTACATCCCTGAACAGAGAGCCATTGTCAATGCAAACAAATAGGTCCTATTTACCATTACAACAGAATCTATAAACCAAATGTTGCAGCTTCAACCAGACCCTCAAGCAATCCCATTATCTATTGAAGCACTCACTAAGTTATACATTAACTTAGACTTTCCCAAAAGGTTTATGATTTTCCAAACTTTCATGCCTCTGCATGTTGAAATCCTGAAACTAAACCCTCCATATTCCACTGCCAAGTTCCCTGAAGGTTCAAGGAATGTTATCTCCATGTTTTCCTTCATACATGGGTATTTCATTGATGAACATACTGATTAGTCAATATTGGGATTTTTGTCTACATTTTCTCTAGGACAGTCACCCTCAGTCATATTTGACTATGCTGGTTTCATAGCTGATAGCATTCACTATCAATTGTCTAATTTGCAGCTGGAAGGGGTATTCAGATATACCTCTTATCTTTTACACTTGTTTCTATTCTTTCAATCAGAGAAATTTCCTATTTCACTTCAAAAATTGGATATAACAGGGAAACCTCTATCATTTGTCTTCTGGACATCTATACTCGGGAAAGAAGGGACAAAATTCAGTTATTCAGAGTTTGCTGAGTTGTTTGTGCATCCATTAACCACCATATCGACAAAAGTAGAGCATCCCAGAATCAGTGAGGAAATGAAGAGAATCTTGCAGCTATTAGAGCAAAGAAAAATAGGAGATTGCTATTTATATAAAGAATTCACTGAAATCAGAGTTTTTGGATCTAACTTGTTGCCCTACAAGTTACCTAAGCATCCATCTATGAGGATCTTTGCCTTAGAGTACATTAAGCAAATCCTGAATTTAGATTCAATTAATTTTATGGAAGCCAAGAAAAAGACTCAGTTTAAACTCAAAAATCAAATTGGGCCTTTTATATGTAATCAAAGAGAGGTAGAAAAGGAAGAAGTAAGTCAATTACAAGAGTACAAACTAGAAGAAAGCTTCCCATGGAATTATGATCCACAAGGGATCTTAAGTAAAGTAAGGGTAAAATGTAAATTTACACCCTTTATCCATGACTCAAAGCCAGATATAGAGAAATTTTCTAATCAAATTGAGTGGGTTGAGAATACTTTAACAGAGGAAGTAAACCAAAGGAATACTAGTCATCTTTTGGAATTTGCCAAACAGCCAGAGCCATCCACTAAAAGAATCATAGAAGAAGGAGCTTACACTACAGAAACTACCACATAGACAAAGTTAAAAATCATTTACAATAAGAGGCCTAAACTAGATACAACAGTTAAAGGAAAAGTAACCGTTGATGTTGAGGAGACACAACCTTTGAATACAAACACTGCATAGACAGAGACCAATGTAGCCACTATAATCATCAGTGAGCCAAATCAGAATCAGGAACAGTTGAATAATGAAGATGCACAAATAATGGAGAGGAAACAAAATATGGAGGCTTCCTTCTCACACTCAGCTGAGGAGAAGGATTTACATATCAAGGCAAAATACAAGAAAAACAAACTAAAGAATGAGGAAATCAAAACTGAAATATATTCTCACTTTTTGAAGCAGAAGCCAGGTAACCAGAATAGATTCTTATCAGCCTTTGATTATTCAACTCAAAAATTGATTATGTCACTTTTACAGCCCACTGTACCAGTGCCAAAGATAATGGCTGGTTACAAAAAGGTTGATATGGAAGTAGCCATAGATAAAATCCATGAGTTGGATCAGATTGAATTCCACAGGAAAACATCAGAGATGCTCTATTCCATAGTGACCACAAAAGCTATAAGTGCTCACAGACTTCAAAATACAATCTCAATATGCAGGACCAAATGAAAATGGATAAAGCCTCACTGTATGCAAAATATCCAAGGATAAAATCCTTAGGAGAGTTAGTATTGCAGGTAGGATATGATCCTACAAACATAAAATCAGCTGAAGCATTAGTCAAAAAGAAAAATGAGGACATTGCTGCCTTGAGTAAACAGCTCAAGCTTCCTCAAGGAGAGCATCCTCAAACAAAGGAATTTTTACAGGATCAGAAGGAGAAAGATGAAATAATGAGCTTGATCCTTCAACTCACATCTCAAATCAAAGAAATGGAAGTGAAAATGAACCAAGTCGTCCAAGAAAAAGAGACAGTCAAGGAACTAGTCATTCCCACTATTATCCTAGTCATTACAACAACAGTACCATCTACTTTAGGAGATAAATTGGCACCTAAAGAGCCACTGGCCACTGTAGTTCCAGTAACATATACAACAACTTCAATAACTAAGTCTTCTACAATAGTATTGCCAGCCACAGATGGAAGCAGTCAACTAGTAAAGGCAATGGAGGAAATGTCCTTGAAAACCAACCAATGAAATCAATAGATTGACCAAGATAGTTGAAAATCTGGAGAAGACAAGCAAAGCAGCTCAAATAGATGTGAAAATACATGAACAGAATGCATAAAGGTTGAGTTAAGAGGTAGAAAAGCTCTAGAAAGAATTAACTCTTAAAGTTCAAGTATCATACATTAAAAATTACTTATGGAATAAAGTAATTGAAGCCATTCATGATGTTTGGCCATCAATTCAAGTAATTTTTGAGCAAAGAGATTTATTATTGTAATCTCAGACAGAGATACAAAAGACACAAGAAGAATTGGTAGACAAACTGGAACAGGCTGTTAGATTAATCTTCCTAAACAGCAAGAACAGATAGCATCTTGAAGAGTTAAAGATCAATGACAGGACAACTGCAATCGTAGAAATTAGGAAAGTAACTACCAAAAGAAATCTAATGAGACAACTTGAGGAGAAATATGAAAGAATGAACACTGCTGTCACTAGATTCATGGTTAAATTCACCAATTTGAGGCAAAAGGGACTTCCAAATATTATGGTGATTAATGAAAAGATAATGGCTCAAAATGATTATGACAAAAACATTAGAGAACATGCCAAAGAAAAAGTGAACAAGCCAACAGGCCAAGGAATTCCCACAGGGAAAGTATTGCTAAAGAGTTTTGAAGATTTGTTTTATTTGCAGTATGAAATCAAACATTTGTTTGTCATAAAACCCACATTTTCCAGGTATACTGAGGCTGATGAAAATTTTAGGAAACTTAAGAATATTAGAATTCCTAAAAATGAGGACTGGTGGGCATTGACTGATTTTCCATGAAGAAAGAAAGGCAAACTCATGAAGAACAAAAATTATCTTTGTTGATTTCACACTAAAAACATATTTTTACAACAAAAAGACAGTTTTACTGAAGGTAATGAGTATCAGAATTAAAAGAAGATCAATAATAAACATTATCAACTTGAAAGAGTATCAGTGAAGGCAACTAGATTTTGAAAAATATCTAAAAATCTAGCAGGGAAGACACATAAGCAGCCAGCTACTTCTTATCTACAAACTGTTTCTATTTATTTTGAATAAAATATTACAGCTTGCTAGTTTGTTGAGCAAGTTGTCACTATTATTGTTGTAAAAGATTTAATTTTCCTAAGTTTATTCCTAGAAGTCATCTAGGATATTTTGTAAAACATTTTATATAAATACTTCACTCTTGGAAGTATTTTGGGGTGGAATAAAATTTCTAGAGATTATTATAGATATTTTCATTGACTTGAAGGCCCTGGATTTCAATTTTGAGCAACAGACTGGATCACCTTTTTGGCATCATACCTCAGGATCCCGGTGATAAGCTATCTGGAGTGAAGTACTATCTTTAAACTTGTCATTGTTATCTTCTTTTGTTTCATGCATACATCTATGTTTTAATTCTAAATCTGAATGTATAACTAGGAGTATTACTATAGGACATGTTAATAGCACCCTGTTTTTAACTAGTTGTCATTTCTTCGTTTTCTTCTGATTTCCAGTGTAGGGAATCCTTAATTTCTCCCTCTCCCATTTGACCTCTATCTTATACTTCCCTTTTTGGATTTTAAGGATTCTTAAGTGCCCTTTATCCTGATCATACCATCTCAAAAACCATTTTTCCAAAGATCTCCAATGGTTATCTACCTTGCCCTGCAGACATTTCACCTTTTAGGCCTTGATCCCAGTTCTGTTAGCTTGACTTAGACTCCATAGCCCAATGGACAAGTATATTTCCCTCTATTTACCCTCCAAGTGAAATTTTCCCACCAAATCCGACAAAACAAAAACAAATATGCACTTAATAACTAGCCTAATATTCAAAACTAAAACAAAGTTAAATCTTAAAGAGAGAGCCCTCTCTAAACACTAGGAAGGCTAGATCCTAGAGTTTGAAGTAGGTTTGTGGTTACCTCTAGTATTCTTTGACTTAAAAACCAAAATCCGACAACTTAAGAATTTACTGGAGTGATAACACCTCTGATGAAGTGATATGACTAACCCGCGTGGTTTCTCACTTTTACATTCAATGATTGATAATATGGGTGTAATGGTTCTCAAAATTATAAATTCTCATTTAATTTACCTCTAGAGTGAAGATTTGCTTAACGGGAAAGAATTATTGTTCTATATTTTATTGTTTGCGCCAAGTCTTAGTTAAAGGAAGTATCTCATTCATCTTTGTTCTTTTGTTACAGGGGCACTCCAATTCCCAGAATAATGAAGAAATGTAGAAGGTAGTAAAAGGTAAAAACAAAGTTCAAGTACAAAAACAAGTTGTTGCCCCCAATGGTATAAAATAAAGATGAAAAGGACGTTTCTTTGGGATTATTTTATGATACAGTCTGCACAAGGGATTATGGGAAGTCTTTATGGGAAGAAATGTATCAATTTTTTGAGGATGAAAAACCAAGAGTTACTAGAGACTACCTTCTAGGATGATTCTTCTCCAGTTTTATAGATTACCTTCAGTGATGCAGTGAATTCCTTTCTGCATAGAATCGCAACTCGACCTAAAATTATACCTTATACCGATATGGTTTGGTAGGTCATGTATAATATGAGTATTGATGATAGAAGGATTGTTATAGGCAAAGGCACACTCATTGGTTATTTTTCCAGTGATTATATTCTGCCTGAATCCCAATTGAAATATGACAAAGCTTACATTGAATAATTCCTCAAGGAACATGGACATGCATCAGATCAAATTAGAGGTTAGAGGGAAGATTCAAAAAAACGTAAAATAGAAGAAAGCGGTATGTATGTTATTGATTATCTTGTTGGGCCTTATTCCCAAATTGTTAGTATGATGTGTAGAATTTATGCCATGCTAAATGTACATACTTTTTATGACCAATGGGTACCTCTAATTGATGGGGCTTCAAAATGATTTATATTTGATTGGGAAAAGATACTTTCTGATAGTTTAGCTACCCATATATTGGATTTTATAAGTAATCGTAGAGTTTCTAAGAATGTATTCCCTCCTTTCTATCTAAGTGCATATATCATGGATACTTTATGTTTTTCTATGGATTCCTCATCTATGGGATAGAAATGTACTATGAAGGACCCAACTCCCATCCATATTTATCATGATATTCTATGGGACTCAAGGTACTATCAACATTTCTATAAGATCTGTCACAGGGTCATGTTGCCAATCTATTAGGTCATCTTTGATGCCAAAGCGCCCTTAATATCTCCAAAGGCTGAAAATGATATTTTATGGGTAAGAAGATGGATTGGTGAGGATTCATTTAACTATATCAGAGTATATGGAATTTTATCAAAACCTCATTTTCTATCATTGTTTTTCCCAGATAAACTTATGTGTATGGAAATAGCTTATCAAACCGCGGGAAATGGAATTTTCAAAGTCCTTAAAGAAGCTAAGAAAAATGTGTGGTCTCCTTTCCTAACCCAATTTGGCATATATGCGTTGGAAAATTATAAGCATGAAATGATCGAGATACAGGATATTCAGGCTATGAATTTTGATACTATACCAAACAGGCAATATGATCCTAATCTTGTTGTCAAGAATATCCAACAACACAGAGTATTAGACAATTCATGCATGAACCTGACAAGTTTGATGATCTATTTGAAAAAATTCTTCTTATTCAATGGTGTCTCAATATGTAAAGGAACAATTGACTCCTAAAGAAATGAATCAGTGTATCCAATATAGGGTCTCTAGGATGGTAAACCTTCCTATGGATTCATTACAAGCTTCCTAACAAAAAATTATTAGTGATAATATAACTAATCTCACACAATCGGTCAATTCTTCTTAACCGAGAGTAACATTTTCCTCTACTTCTTCTCAAATAGATGAAATTGTGTCTAATACTAAGTTGCAAAATATGTGGAAGGAATATATTCAAGCTTTAAATTTTAAGACTGATTAATGTAAAGTTTAGACTACTCCACAGAGGAAGGTTTAGGAAACCTTAAAGAATCCTGAACAAACTTTCATAATAGTGAAGGATGTTAAGGAACCTTCAGAGGATGGGGATATATAAATCTTACCAACATTTCCCTCCTCTAAGTTGGTTTTGAAGATTGAAGAGATTCCTCCATTAGACATTTTTTACAATCCTCGGCACAAGGTTGTAGTGAAAATGGAAAGAATTAAAATAAAACTTGATCAGTCCCAAGATTTAGTCCCTGATAATGCATCTTTTGAAGTATTTTGGAAAGGCTACTCACTCGCTCTAACTGAATAATTGGGAAGACTTTCACAATTTATAGGTGTTTATGCCTCAGATGCCATTGATAAATAAATAGAAGTACAACAACAACTTCAAGAAAAAGATGAAAGAATTGTTCTGTTAGAACAAAGTATTAAAACATAAAAATAAAATATCACAAAGTACTGCCAATCGGAGATGAAAAAGTTTCAACAAAGATTAAATTCTCTCAATATTCAACATGATGCCGATATAAAGGCTATAGATGCACATATATAATAATTTCAGCAAAGGATTGAGCATTTAAGTGCAAAGCCAAAGTTAGTAGAATTCAAGAAAGAGGCTAAAGAGCTAAACACTCTTCTTGCTCAGAAGCAAATAGTATTTTTCCAGAAATTTGAAATTATTCATGATTTGTGTAACACTGTGGACTCCTTAGTCCATCATATTTATGATATTATAAATTACTTTGAGGAGATAGAAGAAAATATTTCTAGTTTCCTAACCTGACAAGAAAGCGAAGAAGGTAGATTAGCCAGTTTCCCTAGAATTGAAGAAAATCATAAGGAAATCATTTTCAAAGAGCGGTACATTCACATTAAGCTAACTGAATCAACACTTTATCAAGCTCGAGACATTTCTAATAGTATCACTGAGGAAATCACTGATAATTTACTTTAGTCTAATCTCATTTTGAGTTGTTCCGAAGGAACCTTACATAACATCAAGTTCTTAATGAAGACATAACAAGAATACTCCATGAAAGGGGCTGATTCTATCGATCAATTGACCAATATTGACTTAGAGCTCCATTGGAAATTATCAATAAAACCGCACAATAAATGGCTAATGCTTCGATGTTTATTGAACACCACCACATAGATGCATCCAGTGTTAAGGAATGCCATCTTCACCAGAAAAATGTAGATTCATCCAAAGTCTCCACTAGAACTGAAGAATCTGATTAATATCTTTGACTTGAGACAACGCATTGGAGGACAATCTCCCTCCTAAGCTTAGGAAATTTTTGTAATTGTATTCTGATTTGTTCCTTTATTGTTTCTTCTTTTGAGAATTGTTTGAAGGGTTGTTTATTTTCTATATTTATATTTTGTAAAAAAAGTATAAATTGTCTCTCAGTGATACAAACTAGGTTCTGAATTTTTGTAAAAGGGAAGCTTAAGTTGCACTGTTGTAACTATTTTTTTCTTAATCTGAAGCTAAACCACCACCTTTATATGATGAGAATATCTATGGTTTATTGGGCACTAGTATCCTTTATCTATCTATTTTCTTAGAGTAGAGTGGTATTTTGTTATTATTCACAATATATATGTTAAATCAATATTTCATAATCACTATTGATGTGTATAATTGAAATCTATTAATTATATGTGAATAATGAGATCTCAATATGTTTGATGATTAAACAACTAATTTAATTAGCTATTTAATTAAATTAGTTTTATTTTCTGGAGTTATATTCACAATTACAAGATGATTTATATTGTTATGATAATTGTGAAATGTTTCTAAACACATATACCATCAACTTTCCCAGGATAAATAAATAGTAGTATATTAATTCCTATTTTAGTTTATAGTTATATTAGATCATTATATATTTATTTAATTCATCTCCTATTATCTTATAGAAATGGAAACTAGTCCCATAATTTCAGTCAGACTGGATGTTTATCCCCAATTTTTATGCAATCATTTAGGACCATCAACACAACTATATTACTAACACCAAATAAACCAGATGTTGCAAATTGTTCATTGGCACCATTGTGCCCATCTTCCAAATTTTCATTTCTTTTGTTGTTTGTAGAGGACCCTTGGTTCTTGCTTGTATGGACACTCTCTTTGTAAAGAAAATGTTCCCAAAGAAGACTGTTGTTAGAAAAAAATTGTTATAGTGGGAAAATTTGAGCATCTTCGACATCCAGCAAAACAAAAATTTGAAGGAAATGTTCTTCCCATGATACTACTCATGTTTCCATACATACAATTAATGACTTCATCATGTTGATGATTTATTGAAGTCCTTTTCTTTTGTTGATACATGACTCTTCTACACAGATTTGTTGCATCCTTATTTTTTTGATACCATTGCCATTAATATTCATTCACCTTTTCATGTGAATTAGGAGACCAAGGTCTTTTCAAAGTATGCTTGCTTGTTCCTTCACTTAACATTTCTACAAAAAATTTAAATTCGATTGTAATTTCAATTTTCAATTCCCTATCAGGTTTAAGTCTCATCTTACATCTTCAACAAGTTTAAATCTTAAAGTTAACTAAATTTATACGTCAACTAAATTTCAATAGTAAATAATTTTAAATACTAACAATAAGCCATTCAAATTACAAATATATACATATGTAAACAATATTTCAAATATTTCAATACAAAAGAAACCATCAATTGTGTTTTTTGATATATGAAATAAAAAAATATTGTAAACAATCACAAATACATATAACAAAAATTGACATTGAAGTGCATTGTTCCATCTCCAAAATAGCAGAAGAGCGCAATTAATCACCAACAAAGATATCAAAAATTGACATCTCTATGTTTTCATTAAACATTCCAAATTTTCATTACAATGATCTTCGAAATATGTTTGAAAATATTAAACAAACATAGATCTGCAACAATGTCTAACACAAAAATCTTGAAGTTTGAAAGGCTAAACTATCATATCCACATGAAGTGGTGGTATATCAGCAATAGAATCCGCATTTGGAATAAGTGAAAAAACATTTCCATTTTCAATAATATCATTGAAACCTTCAAGTGATCGAACATGGAACCCAGATCTTTCAAACAAGCAGACACCATCGGCAATTATTGTTTTGCATAATCTAGTCACCAAATCATATAACTTTAATTGAAATTCCATTTAACCCAACATAGGTACTTTTCCTTCAACTATATGAAAATGCATGTACCCTCGAAATTCACTATTAATACCCATAGAGATAGTATCAAACAATCTCCATTTGAACCCCCAATCATCTTCAAAATATTCTAAGCTTCTTCCATTATAAGGTTGGCCAAATTAAAAAAATTCTACTTCTTTAAAGGACCAAACAAAGGTAGAACCATTGTTTTACAAGACAAAGCAATTGGTTCCCATACAATCGTAATAGTATTCATCATATGTGACCGATAGGAGCAAATGAAAAACCCCACTCGTTTCTTATCAGATCCAAGCAATAGAGAGTGTAACCATAGGAGGGTAATCATCATAATATTTTTATAAATATAAATTGAAAACATTTCCTTCATAGAATATAAGTTCCTTTGGGATCCTAACACCACCAAAAGGAAATTGCGTCCTCTTCCAAACCATATTTATACTGCTACAAATAAAAAAATGTGATTCAATGTTTTTGCACACATGTTTCACCATAACCCAATTATATTTTCAAGACTAAATTTATCCAACAAAGAGAAGAGTCCCCACTCTCCAACACTAAGAGCTCCAATATTTGTAAATATATTTGTAAAATGGTTTACTATCAAATCATTTTTTTAATGCGAATAACTTCCAAGCTCATTGAACACAATCATCGATCCAATTGTACATTGAATTTGCACCCATAATGAAGAAAATGAAAAAAACAATGGAGATATGTGTCATTTATCATTGAGGTAATATCCAACAAAGAAATAAATCCAAATTTTTGTTAGAAGTGTTGTCATTGATGGCAAAGTACAACAACAGAAGCAAAGGAGAAGACAGTAGGTTTTTGGTGAATGTTATAGTAAAATTTATAGGGAGCATGAGAAGAACAGAGGGAGAGTTTATTTACAGAGACAGGGCAGCAAAAATAGAAGCAAAGCAGCGCAAAGGAGACAGCATAAAAGAGCAGAGAGAGAAAAGAGGCAGAAAGATGTAGAGAGAGTCGAGCAGCAACAAAAGAAGCAAGGCAGTACAAGACAGAGGTTGCAGAGACAGAGATAGGAGGTAGAGCAGTGAAATGAAATGGCTGAGCAGCAGAGAAAGGCTGCAGAAACCACAGTGACACAGAGAGAGAGAATAACTAAGGCAGAGATAGAATACAGAAGCAGAGCCGTTAACAAAACAACAGTGAAATGATTGCAGAAGATGCGGAACCATGCAGCAAGGGTGAAGAACCAAGAAAGGAACCGAAATTTCACAGCGAAAACCTAATGGAGTCGAGCATTCAACATATGGATGCACTGTATAGTAATGTTGAGAATGCTAGAGGAAACATGAGCGAAAGTGGAATTCCTTTAACAAGAGTTAAAAATATGAATACTAGAACCCAGAGTCAAGGGCGGAACCTTGAATGAACAGTGAAACTAGAGTTGCTGAAAACCAGCAATATCGCATGCGATTGGAAGTGGTAAGCAGATTTTGCTTTTTGAATGTGATATATGTCACTGATGGACATGTGTCCTTGGGTTGTATTTGGATACCACTTACATCGCGTAATTTTTGAGTGTAACACATCGCATCGGAGAATAGAGCAAGTTCGACGAGTGGGCCCATAAGGGCATTTTATGTATTAAAATGATCTTTTACCATTATATTTCCGAAAGTTACTTAAGTTATATAACACGATAGTACATATGTTAAAAAGAAATTCCTTATTATTATTATGCCGAGAATTGAATTGCATTATATAAAAAGTGCAGTTACATACATGCAGGAGTTATGCAACAGCAATGAACAGAAAGGCTATATAGAAGAAAAAGACAGGCACAGACACAGAAAAGACAAATACGCAGTGATCCAAGAGGCTGAATGAGTTGGGCTGGAGTTCTCATTGTAATTAAATGTAAATTTTTTAATTGGTTTATATTGTTTGTGATGCATTGGCAAGTCTCTGGAAGAAAACAAAAAATCCCATTAGAATATTAAAATTTGTACATACAGTTATATTTTTCTGAGTAAGCTGGAAAATAAATGAGAAGGCAGAGGGCTAAGAGGTATGGCTATCCATTTAAAATTCCCTGAGGAATACAAACATTCATAAGAAAATCTCTATAAATGATATCACCTTGATATGCATAGATATGCTAGAGAGTGAGATATAGAGACTGCAGAGCATGAAAAATTGAGGTAGAGAAGATAAGGAAGAGAGGAGTAGGACGAGATGCTACAAAAGATCAGATCATTGGAGACAAGAGTGTAGGAGTCCAGACAAGAAGGCAGCTAACTAAACAGACAGAAGAGGTATACATAGCTATGTTATCACAAATAGAGCCAAAGAAGTTTGAAGAAGCTAGCAAGGACAAGCATTGGGTGAATTCTATGAATGAAGAATTGGACCAAATTGAGAACAACAATACCTGGGAATTAGTTCCTAGACCCACTGAGAAAAATGTCATAAGCTCAAAATGGGTATTCAAGAATAAAATGAATGAGTAAGGACAGGTAATCAGGAATAAAGCCAGACTTTTTTACAAAGGATATTCACAAATCGAAGGACTTGATTACGATGAAACATTTTCCCCTGTAGCCAGAATGGAAGCTATCAGAATGTTTATGGCCTTTGCATGCTACCAAGACTTCAAGGTATATCAAATGGATGTGAAATCTGGATTTTTGAATGGAGATACAGAAGAAGAAGTCTACATGGAACGACCTGAAGGTTTCTCATTAACAGACAAAGAATACTATGTGTGCAAACTAAAGAAGGCTCTATATGGACTAAAACAAGCTCCTCGTGCTTGGTACTCAAGGCTAGATAAGCAATTGAAAAAACAAGGCTTTAAGAGAGGAGGAGTAGACAACAATCTATACATAAAAGCACATGGAAATGAACTCCTGATTGTTGTAGTATATGTTGATGACATCATGTTTGGAAGCAACAAATATGATCTATCAAAAGGATTTGCTGAAGAGATGAAATCAGATTTTGAGATGTCTATGATTGGAGAGCTCACCTTCTACTTAAGACTTCAAATTCAGCAAAAGAACACAGGTACATTCATCTCACAGGAAAAATACTTAAAGGAGATGTTGAAAAAGTTCAAAATGGAAGACTGCAAACCTGTGTCAACTCCCATGATCACTGGATGCAAGCTATGTGCTAATGATGGATCTGCTGATATAGATCAAAGACTCTATAAATCCATGATAGGAAGTTTGTTGTACCTAACAGCATCAAGACCAAACATCATGTTGGCAGTAGGACTTGTGGCTAGATATTAGGCAGCACCAAAATAAAATCACCTTCTAGCAGTCAAAGGAATATTTAGATATCTACAAGGAACTGTACAGTATGGGCTATGGTATCCAAAAGACAAGAGCTTCACATTGACAACATATATAGATGTAGATTGGGCCAGCTGTGTGGATGATAGGAAAAGCACAAGTGGAGGTGTGTTCTAATTGGGAAAAAGTCTGGTGGCATGGCTAAGCAAGAAACAAACATCTACCTCTCTATATATAGCAGAAGCAGAATACATAGTAGTAGCAGCATGCTGCACACAAGTCATGTGGATGAAGCAAACCCTCCAAGACATGAAGGTAAGCATTGATGAACCTATCTCTATCAAATGTGATAATACAAGTGCTATAAGTATTTCAAAAAATCTTGTACTTCATTCAAAAACTAAACACATCCCAATCAAGTACCATTTTCTAAGAGAACAAGTAGCACAGAAGGTAGTGAAGCTGGAATATGTGCCAACAAAAGAACAAACATCAAATATATTTACCAAACCTTTTGTTAGAGATCCATTTGAGTATTTGAGAGATAGACTAGGAGTAGTATCTATAGATGCTACTCTCTAATATGAAGAGAAAGCATCATTTTAGGGGGAGAACAAAAACGAAAATATCATTCCAAGGGGAGATCAGTTAGCAAGGAAAGAATGAAACAGGTCCTCAAGATCAGAGCAACATGGATGCGATTTAAAAGCACACTGGGAAATGACCAACCCCTTTCCATTGATGTCAAAGGGGGAGGAAGAGCAAGCAACAGAAGAAAGGGTCCTAAAAGGAAAGCAGAGGAAGCGTATTTCCATCAATGCCAAAGGGGGAGACTGTTAGAAGTGTTGTCATTGATGGCAAAGGACAGCAGCAGAAGCAAAGGAGAAGACAATAGGTTTTTGGTGAATGGTATAGCAACATTTACAGGGAGAATGAGAAGAATAGAGGGAGAGTTTATTTACAGAGACAGGGAAACAAAAAGAGAAGAAAAGCAGCACAAAGGAGACAACATAAAAGAGCAGAGAGAGACAAGAGGCAGCAAGATGTAGAGAGAGTCGAGTAGCAGCAAAAGAAGCAAGGCAGTACAAGATAGAGGTTGTAGAGATAGAGATAGGAGGCAGAGCAGTGAAATGAAATGGCCGAGAAGCAAAGAAAGGTTGCAGAAAGCACAGTGACATAGAGACAGAGAATAAATGAGGCAGAGACAGAATACAGAAGCAGAGCCATGAACAAACCAACAGTGAAATGATTGCAGGAGATGCAGAACCATGCAGCAAGGGCACAGAACCAAGAAAGGAACCTAAATTTCACAGCGAAAACCTAATGCAGTCGGGCGTTGAACATATGGATGCACTGTATAGTAATGTTGAGAATGCTAGAGGAAACAAGAGCGAAAGCGGAATTCCTTTAACAAGAGTTAAAAATATGAAGACTGGAACCCGGAGTCAAGGGCAGAACCTTGAATGAATAGTGAAACCAGAGTTGCTGAAAACCAGTAGTATCGCGTGCCATTGGAAGTGGTAAGTGGATACCACTTACATCGCGTAATTTCTGAGTGTTAACCCTCAGCCCAAAGAAAAACGCGATATCAATAGTATCCGTCCGATTGCCAAGACCGGAAGATCTATGGTGATTACACTTGCGTGATGAACAAAGGTTAGTGAGGCAAAGCACAGTGGGCCCAAGTCAAGAGTTTGTTGGACATTGAAATACAAACCAAAGTTTAAAGCCGAAATCTTATGAGAATTATTCGTTATAAATTCAAAGGGTGTTATAATGGTCCTTAAATTTTGTTGATATATATTATACAAACCATGCTGTGGGACCTACATTTATTTCTGCAGGGGACAAGAACTATATGAATTCCTGTGTATTATGTGTATTATAAAATTAATCAACAGGCTGATGGTAGTGTTGGGCCGTGAATACAACCACTTTGTAACACTTATTTCATCCATTTTTACTCTTCTCTATTATATCATTTGTTATAATTTATCATTTAAATCCATTTTATAAATGATTTATGCTCTTATGGATGAAAATTATTTATCTTCCTTTATTTCTAATAAATTGATGATTATGAATTATTTTATCAATGATAGTTTTAATAAGTTGGTTATAACATTATTCACCATTTTTAGCCTCCAAGATAATTTCCAGATTCAAGATTTGATCATTAAAAGTGCCAACTCAGAAATGCGCTGGAATAAGGAGTGACAGTTTTGCGGTTGAGATTCTGAGCAAATGAAGACGAATCTGGAAAATCCGGAACATGGGTTTTGTCCAGAACGGACCCAATTAACTTTTTTAAAGAACGGTTTGCCCAAATTCGACCTGTGTTGAGAGATTCGCAGAGTTCTTTAAGCACGATTTTCTCAGTTCTGTTGTTGCGGCCGTCCTCCAAATCTCAGCTAAAAAGCCAAATTCGACTTGCTGTTGTTGAAAGATGGATGTAAATCTATTTTCTTGTTGATCAATTGGTTGGAAGAAATCCAATATTGTTATGGGAAGATTGTATTTACTATTCAATTTATCCTCCTTCTGATTATAAAAGGAGAAGCACGTATTGTGTAGAGGGAGGATTTGAGGAAGGATACGTTTCATGTAATTTCTGTAAAACATCAGCTTTGATTATTAAGTTTCGTTGAAGACTGGTTCAATGTATTTTTGACCGATGCATTAATGAAAGTTTGGTGATTATTTCGTCCCTGCTACTGGATTAACTTCAAGCGGTGTATCCTTGGAGGCTAAGGGCCCGGCCCCGGAGGACACCCGCTTCTGTACCATTATGGCTTGATTTCTGTGTGGTTTGTTTATCAGTGTTATTTGGTAATTTGATATGCTTTATAAAGTTCATATTACATGCTTTGTTAAAGATTGAATCATTGAGGTTTTTACAGACAAGAATCGTGTGTTGACCCTGCACCAAGTTATCAATCCTTTTCAGAGTTAATTGCATGTTCTTACTGTTTTTGTTACAGAGCTGTTATATTGAATATTCGTGTCATACATTTGTTGAGGCAGTGTTCTTTATAATCGTTGGATTCAGTAACAATAGCGTTCTATTGAAAAGCACAATTGTATTTTCTGTTGATTGTTATTCTAATGTATTGTGTGCGTTTCTGATTTATCAGTACTGTTCTATAATTCATTAATTGTTATTGCTGTTCCATTAGTACGATTTGTGGGAATTGCCGTTAAAGTGAAAGAATGTTATTTGATTGTAAAGAATGCATTTGAGTTCATGGATTAAGTTTGGTTACGACTCGCGAGACTTAGCTGTTCGTTTGTTGTTCCATTTTAGATTTGTTGTTCAATTCTTTATTTGCTGTTCTATTTACTCGCATTTGTTGTTTTGGTGTGAGAGATGATCTAAGGCTATAGTGAGCTTTGGCATTCACTGTCTAGCTCCCAGACCCGTGGTCTATGCTCTAATTTCCTTTCCATCAGTTTCCAAAGGGATGGGCTATTGTTGTCAAACCCTTGACTGATACATTGCTTATTTTTCCGAATGCATGATTTAAAGTCTTAAAGTGCTTTGCTGTAAGTAGATTTTATTTCCAGTTTTCATTTACTTTTGGATTTTAAGCACTATACTGCAAAACATTACTCTTGAGTAAATAGCCGCCTCAGACTGAGTACACTCTTGAAACAAAAAGTCGTCCCTGGGTTGACAATTAATGTGAGGTAATTAGGAGTTACAAAGACACCTTTTTATCGCTCCACAGGTAGGTCACAATGCAATATGGGCCTGTTGGTCAGCTTTAATTCAAAGCCATTGTATAATGTTTGAAATATGACGGAGGAGGTATTATATGCGAATACCATATGGAGAGTATGAAATATCACAAAGGGGTTCAATATAGTATGAGCGTTGTATTAAATGGGGACCAAGAGCATAATACAAGACATATAAAACATTGTATATGTGATATAAGTTGCAGTGGGCCCAGTTGAAGTATCGCATTAATGGTTAGTAATTAACCATTGAAGAAAATGCTGAAGGGTTGATATGTTTATATATATTAAGTGTGGGACCCCCTACATAAAATTTTGAGAATATTAACCCAAGCTGGAGGATACATTAAAGCTGAAGCAGAAAGTTTATATATATGCAGTGCTTTATATATGTTGCGCTTTATATACAAAGGTCCAAAGCACATATATATATATATATATATATATATATATATATATATATATATATATATATATTTATATATATATTTATATTTATATGTAGCGCTCTATTGTTCGAGTTAAAACAAACGAAGTACCACATGGTGGGACCCTCGAGTATCGCATCGGAGAAACTAATGGCAGAGGAACATATTAACAAAAGTTCTGATTGAAGCAGTGGACTCGATTCACTTATAAATGATGAGACTTATATCTATTTGAATTCCGACTTAAAGCGCATCGGAGCGATTCATCGCATCGGAGGTGAAAGAGTATCAACCAAACTGAAAATTCCGATTGCAATTGAGTGATTGGATGATAGCCGGTGGATTCACCGAGAGATGGACGGCGGATATGATTCGATTGACTCTATGGTGGGCCTTTGCTAATCTCATTAGCGGAAATCTAAGGACCAAATTACAGGAGCATTTTGAATGTTGTGATTGCGATTGAAATAAATGAGCAGAGTATAGCTGGCATGTGGGGTCCATGCAAAAGATAAGACTAATATAGGTTTGCTCTGAGTTTATTAAACCAAACTAAAGAGGAAAGAAAAACACAGCGGCATACATATATATATATATATATATATATATATATATATATATATATGTTTAACGATACATACATATTTCCATATGTGAACAGTAAATCATCGCATCGGAGAAGGAGCAGAGCCTCGGAACATATAAATGGAAGTTGCGATTGCGATTAATCACAATCGGAAGTATTCGAGAGGTAACGCATCACATCGGAGAATAGAGCAAGTTCAGCGGGTGGGCCCGTAAGGGCATTTTATGTATTAAAATGATCTTTTACCATTATATCGCCGAAAGTTACTTAAGTTATATAACACGGCAGTGCATATGTTAAAAAAAAATTCCTTATTATTATTATGCCGAGAATTGAATTGCATTATATAAAAAGTGCAGTTACATACATGCAGGAGTTATGCAACAGCAATGAACAGAAAGGCTACAGAGAAGAAAAAGACAGACACAGACACAGAAAAGACAAATACGCAGTGATCCAAGAGGTTGAATGAGTTGGGCTGGAGTTCTCAATGTAATTAAATGTAAATGTTTTAATTGGTTTATATTGTTTGTGATGCATTGGCAAGTCTTCGGAAGAATACAAAAAATCCCAATGGATTATTAAAATTTGTACATACAGTTATATTTTTCTGAGTGAGCTGGAAAAGAAATGAGAAGGAAGAGGGCTAAGAGGTATGGCTATCCATTTAAAATTCCCTGAGGAATACAAATAGTCATAAGGAAATCTCTATAAATGATATCACCTTGATATGCATAGATATGTTAGAGAGTGAGATATAGAGACTGCAGAGCATGAAAAATTGAGGCAGAGTAGATAAGGAAGAGAGGATCAGGAAGAGATGCTACAGAACAGAGCTAATATTTGAGGTAAATCAGAAAATATTTTCCTTTGATTGAATGAGGAAGTTGGAGCTTCCCTATCAAGTTGAAGCTTGATAGATGTCAGTTGTAGCAGACTGAGGTTGTAGCCTCGTGTAGGTTGGTGCCTGTAGCAAATCAGTGGTGAGAGGGAGTTGGAGCTTGCCTTTGCATCAAAACAATAATAAGATGTATTTTTCTCCCTTTATGGGTTTCCACTTATATTTGTTGTCTCTGTGTGTGTTGCCTATGTGTTGATATGATCTACCCAATCTGCTTAATGTTTGCTGCTCTCATAATAAGTTTGGTGTCACATTAATTTAATACTTGCTGCAACATATTGAGACTGTTCACATATTAAAGTTGGTTATAAAAATAAGCTGTAAATAAGCCTGATGAAAAGTTTAAAAAGCTTATGTATGTGTTAAACTGATTCACCCCCCCGCTCTTAGTTTAACTAAGGATTCAACAATTTTTATTCGAACATTGATTGCAAGCAGCGAGAAAAATCAACTTTTCCAATATTGTCTACAAACCAACCAAAATTTTATCAACATAGATAAAGGAAGCCAATGAAATATAATTTCAACAATCTCAAATGGAAAAAGATTTCAAATAGTTAGATCCATGTGAAAATCAACAACTTTCCTAAAAAAAAGTAAATATTGTATGTTACATTGAGAAGGATAAAATGTTTAAAAATGATTATCTTCTTTTATATGCAAATTATGATATTAAATATGCTAAAAATATGCTCCATAAATGCTTAAAAATACATAAACATTATTTAAAAAATTATTACTATTTTGAAAATTGCATTATTTAAAAATTAAAAAATAAACATTTTTTTAATAAATATCATTATTTCAAATAACATTGTTTAAAAAATAACATGACCGGAATATATATATATATATATAGAGAGAGAGAGAGAGAGAGAGATATTTAAGAAAATAATTATTATGACAATCATCAAATGTTAAATTACAAATGTCAAATACTAAATAAAACCTTCAATCAAATTGTCAAATTTTCATTTTTTTTGTATAGTTCTCATGATTCTCGAATTGTCATTAATTTTTTATTCTATTTAGCTATTCATGCCCTTACATCTGGCGGTCTCCTAAATCCATCTCTGTGTTTCAACCTCCTTACCTATAGGCTAAGCAAATCATACTCATTCATTGTCAACTCTTTTTCATTGTCAGCTAACTTTGATTCTTGTCTTACATTTCTCTCACATTTATTACGCTCCCTAGTAAAGTAGGCGTGTCTTGTAGGATTTTTCTCACCACCTTGACCGTTAATGAGGAAATTTCTCCACCATGTCAAGTATAAAGCCTCATTTCTACTCACAACTTTACATGTGAAAAAATTTCATGGTTATTCGACCCTAAAATATTTTTCTTGATTACAACGGGTTCACATTACACTACAAGGTTTAATTTTTTTTTTTTCATTATTTAAAATAGGTTTTCATTATGGTGTGATATTACGATTTTTTATTTTAATTTTTTTTTGCATTATTTAAAATAGGTTTTCATTATGGTGCGATATTACGATTTTTTATTTTTATTTTACACATTCCTTAAGGTGGTAACATTTGAGCAGAGCTCATTTCCCGACTTCCCCCAAGGTTTCTTTCTTCCCCTCTGCTCCAAAAAATCACATTTTTTGACCCTCTACCTTATGACTCCTGACTTTGTTGACACCAGAGCTTCAAGATCCCAACTTTCATATTTCCTCAACTATGTTGTAGGTCAGAGTCAAGGCCTCTCGTCCCACTAACTTGTATGTAATATAATTTTGACTACCCGACTGGCCTCACCTCCAACAAGGAATACAATATTTTTTTATTGATTTGTGTACCACGAATCATTTTCTTTTTGTTTTTTTTTTAAATAAGTCGCAAATTACATTAGGTTGTGTTTCCAAACAACCTACCTGACCTCGGGTCATCTGATCTTGCCTCCATTCTCAAATAAAATGCTTCAAACGTCTCCTCACTTTTATGAAAAAATAATACCTATCATGTGAATTTATAATTGTTGATCCAGAGGGTTGAGACAAAATTTACCTACTTTCCTCCTTTGTGCTTTCTATTCTGCAAATTTTTCTTCACACCCTATTTCACTCCTTCTCTAAAACTTCTTTATGATTACAAAAAAATATCTTAAAATTCAATCTAACTCTTGTAACTTCTGGTAAACGTGCACTCACATAAATAATTTGATTACTATATTTCATATTCGTTTTACAAAGATTAATTTTTTTTCACAACATAAGATGGGAAAGAAAGATAAATAATTGTGTCTAAACAATTTATTCAACATGTTAAGGAATTCCTAAAGGGAGTAGAAAATATGGAAGAAAATATTATTTTTGTCGACAAGGATCTCAATAATTTGTAGTTTAAAGTTTATTGTTATAAAATAATTTTTTGTTTTCTTACTCAGCATGACATAGACCCGCCCCCAGCTGATGCACTGAAAGAAAAACCAACATGGAATGCCCCAATTTGATGCACTGAAATGAAAGCCAAACCAACACAAGCTTCCCCAAGTTGACACGACCAACACACCAAAACAATTGAGAAATATGCAAGAAAAAAAATAGAACCATACGAGGAAAACAATAAAACTCATGTTTTCAAGACCAACATATTCAAACTGATTCAATATCCCCTATAACCACATTAAGGGCAACAAGAATGATCAATTTCCTTTTCCATTTCCTTTACTTCCATGTTTCCATTTCCAAGAACGATCAACTGACAATTTCCACTCTACATCCACGTTACATACGCCTCTTCGCACTCCCTATAATATCAGTCATAGATGTTGGAAATATGGAAAAAAACAAATAAAACGGAGGATGCTCCCCCCCACAACACAAAGAACACGTAACAGTCAAACATACAAAGAGACAGCATAAAACAGGACCAAAACTCTTTTTTAATTTATTCAACTCTTTTGTGAATTTCAATTCATTCTACTCTCTTCTTCTGAAAACATAGTGAAATTACATTCGCTTATATCAAAATGGTTGTAGCTTTAAAACCTAGTGTAATTCAATGCAATTCAATTGTTGAACGGATGTTCAACAACCAGTCCTTTTGGCTATCAAAATACCAATTCCTTCATTAAAAGGCAAACAGACCTGCATTTTGGTCTATACACGAAACACGTACAAAACGCGTTCAAAACACAAAAGGTGGATCTCAAATATTATGCAATGTGGTTCTGAGTCCACATCGCATCCGCGCAAATCGGTGATATCAAACTTTAACTGTCGCGTTATCTGTTAAACATTATGAACTGTGATGTGCCATGTGACATGGCACTTATCTCATCGCATTCAAAATAACATAGCCTGCGGGCGGTGGAAGCTAAAGCTATAAAGTTGCAATTGTGATGTGTGATGCAATATCGCATCGCAACATTGCATGGTTCTTTGTGGGGATTAACAGGTAAGGGATATACATTGTGAAGTGCGGTATTGCAGGCGGTAAACATTGGTAAGTGCGAAATTCAAAATACAAAGTTTTTTCGGAAACACAAAGTATTTTCACGGTTTTGCAATGCGGTTGGGGTGTACGGTGGGTCTCGCTGATATCACATCAGCGTTAGAATAACTTACGATGGATGGCTTAAGGGTTAAACAAAAAAAGTTGTCATTGCGCTCTGAGGGCAATGTAATTTAAATGTGGTGGTTCAAATAAATAAATGTAGAGGATGGTCACAGTACTCAGTTTGTTGTGGTTGCGTGAAAATACCTTCAGCTCTATGGACTTATGCTTGTCCTTCTTTGCTACAAAATTGACGAAGTGTGGGCTAGTGCCACTGCTTATTCATGGTAGTGGTTGGGAGTTAATTACAACAATAGATTAACTTTTAAGATGATGAATATTCACTGTGTAATCAATCTTGGCCCTTGATTGAAAAAATAAATAATCAAGTCTTTATCAACCCAAAGTTGAAATAGATACGCCTATCAATGAATTGTGTTACTTGATATTTACGACTGAGAGTGAGAGTGAAATATTTTTACTCATTATTCATCTCTTTCATACTTGGGTTATAATATCAAAAATGAAATTATGTTACTTGATTATTTATGAGTGAGAGTGAAACTGAGAATATTAATGTTTTAAAATACTTTTATTTTGTAAACAGGCAGGGGACTTTATGTTAGAAAAAATGATGTAAATAAGTTACAAAGCCATATTAATTCCCATGATAACAGAATTGTGACCAAATTCCCACCAAGGGGAAATCAGAAGCTCCTTGTGTGAAAGCACAAGTTGGAAAAATATCAGTCCATAGATCCAAAGAGAGGATGTCAATCCTTCTCTAGGAAGGAGATGAAAGGGTAACACAGAGAATGATAGAGCCACTTTAGGAAAAAACAAGGTGAGAAATGAGGTACATGAGGGTCAGATAATCGGATAATTCCCCAACATCAAGAAAGGGGAATTTAAATTAAATGTGGCATGAGGGCAAGATATAAAGATATCATAGAGTAAATGTCGAGCTGGGGATCCACTATCATCAGGAATGATAAATTTGCAGGTTGGTTTGGAGAATTGAAGGTGCATGAAATCCACTTATGGAGGGCTAACATAATAACATTAAATGCATATAGGAAAACACCTTTCATCTGCCACTCGGGTCCAGGGGATTTTTTATAATACCTTTAATTAAAACGAACTAAACATATATATGAATTTATATTTTTTATTATAGTCATTGTTGCTTTTTTTATTTAAAGAATATTTCTTTTTTATATTAAAAGGGACACATATCAACTCCACATTCAGCACAAACATAATCACACATCACTCTCATATGAGGCTATAGAATTCACATCTCGGCATGTGTGTGCGTGTTACAAATTTTCCAACCAAGTCAAGTTAAAATGTAAAATAATCATTATCTTTTTTTTTTCAAATTAAATTCATTATTAATAAATAATGAAAATTATGAATAATATAATATTCCATTGTTTATCTCTGTGCTAGCCACCTATAAAAATTTGTTATATCAAAAGGTGGCTAAATCATTTCTTAAGCCTTCAAGAAACAATTTTATTGCCAAAATTGTTAGTTCTTGAATTCTTATGAAGATAACTTATCCTTGAGTTAATCTGCACTACTGTTTCCCTCTTAAAATTTGAAAAATCTGTTGTTTTCCTGAAGAAAAAGACTGCTAAAAACCCATTTTCCCTTACATTTTATCCCTCTTTTCACTCATTATTCACCTTCATTTTTATCCCCTTTTACCTCATAAATTCCTCTATTTTTCCCCATTTCCCTTTTTCCCTTCATAAAAAAAACCCTTATATAAGGTTTAAAACTTTTTTTAACCTTATCAGAAGCTTTCAAAATCATTTGAAATACTTGAAAAATCCTAAAAAAGCATCCTTTTGTGCTAATGCCCTAAGCCATTTTTGGCCCTAGCCCCCAGCCCCTTTATTTCCCATGCAACTGGCGTTAAAAACCAAGAGTTGGGGCCCGATCGCGTAATCACAATCGAGCGTTCCATTGAGTTTTGCTACCTCTCGCTTGTAAAAATCCCCGATTGCGATTAAGCCTTTGTATATAAAACCCTTCCTGAAAGCATACTTTCCTTTGTATTTCGTAAAAAACCAATTTTTCCTATGTTAAAAGAAAACCCGCCGGTTCATTGTTTTAACAAAAGCCAACCATTGATTTAAAAACCAATCAATGATCGATGAAATCTTGCATCGAAGATTTTTCATCGGGTGCATTTGAAAGACCCCTTCCTTTTGTTCCGATTCCGATGAGCCCCTTTTGTGTTAAACCCCTCAACCAATTCCCTACCATATAACCCGTGCCTGGGACCAAGCAATTAAGTCCCGAGCCCTAATCGCATCGGAGTTTTTGCGTCGGGCGTATTTTAATAGTTGTTACCCCCTTCGATTGGTCGCCTTCTGATGGCTTCTCAGACATTGATCTCCCTCGCTAGGCTCAGATCCGACGGCCCACATCACTTTGTTTCGTAAGCCCATCCCTCTACCTTTGGACCTCTGATTCGTTCCTAACCGTCGATCTCTCCAAAGATCTGATGGTCCACATATAATCACATCGGCGCTTGTTTCCCCTGCCCCCACCGATTGCGATCTTCCGATTGCATCTGGGTTGTCCATAAACTAAGATCCGACAATCCAGATCAATCCTCACACCCTTTGTTAATTTCATGAAACATAGCTATATAAAGTTTCAACGAATCTCCGCCGTTGATCTCTGCAGATCAACGACCCGCATTAAACCATTCTCCTACCACCCCCATGATTAATGCTGACCATTCATTCCTATGATCTGATGGTCTAGATCAAAACCGCTCAGACTCTACCCCACATTTTATCACCTAAGCATCTATTCTCCATCACGCTCTCTCCACGACTGTCCAATCTAAGACCCCAGATCTGATGGCCGACACGTAGTTTCGCGTGATTTTTAGCCTGAAGGTTAATGATCCAAAATTATGCGATGTAGGAATTTTCAAAAGGCCATGTGTCAGCCAGTAACGCATATCGCGTTCAAAAAGGTAAAATCGCCTTTCTCCCATTTTATTGTGCGAAACCGGCAGTTTTCTCAGTCGAAACCACCTTCCCGTTTCCCATTACATTTTATCAAAACTGATCTTTATCGTTGATCTCTGAGATCTAACGGCCTATATTCAATCTCGTGTTGGTTCATCACCCTCCACCCATCCTCCAAGGGCCTTCATCGATCAACCTCTGTCGTTGATCTCTGTGGACCGATCTCATCCGATGGTCTAGGTTATTTCCGAAACCCCAAATTTCATTTATGCCTTTTTCGTTGCCGATTAAGTTTTTTGCCCATTTTTCTTCACAATTTCCCCATTTCATTGTAAAGTTGACCCCCTCTACATTATATTTCCTCAATCGATATGAAATGTTGATCAATATGCATCAATGGCCTGGACTTAATCTTTTGCACCATTTATCCGACCGCCTCCCATCTGACCCCCGCAAAGCAATCCTCACCATTGGATTTTTTCATCCAATGGCTGCAATCTAACCTTAGCCTCTGAAGCAGTTGAAACCATGCCCGCAGGATTTTTCTTATTTTTCTTGGTTTGTGTAGGTTTTAATGATTGTTTCCATTATGTTAAAAGAAAATCAAAGGTCAGGGATGATGATCCCCCAGTCCTTTATTCATCAAGAATATCATTCTATAGGGTTCAACACCATGTTTCATCTGTGCCTCATGAGCACTGACGCCATTAAAAAAGCCCCTGTAACTCCTGCACATCAACAAGACAAAGCAAAGTGTAAACAAGCAAAGAGTATCAGTGTTAAAGGATCTAAGTCAAAACAGAAATCCATGTTTGAATATTTTAGCACAGTTTTGAAGGATTAAGGCACACATTCAGCAAATCAAAAGCCTAATCCATAGTTAAATACATCAAGAAGACCGGAAGACACAGATTAAGCCTAATCTATCCTAAAACATAGAACTAAAGTGAATTAACGGTATTTTAGGGGCAAATAAAGTGATTCATCAACTCGGGAAGCCTCCACTGCCACATCAAAGGCTAATTGAATCCTCTCAGCTACCAAAAGCCACCTGCAGCCTCAAAGCATTCAAAAGAGGCATAGTTATTACTAGAACGAAAGATATTTTCCTGAAGGCAACTAAACATTTATTTCAAATCAAAGAAACTAATTCAAATTGTCAGCAGAGTTATTATAAAGATAACAAAGAGCCTTAAAGTCAACAAAATCTTCCTAGAAAACTTAATACTTAATGTAAACCAATTAATACAGAGAAAATATAAGAAAATTTCTCCATTCATCCCCTCAAAGGCCGAGAAGCATTAATCTGTATTAAATTGGCTCATAGATCTTTTCTCTCGTCCCACCTCCTCACATTCCTATAAAATCTTCTTGAGGAGCTCAGTGTAAAGGGTTGGTTGTAGAACTTTGATATAATACTTGTGATCGAAACTTTCTACATGTAAATAGTGTTCAGAGACTCTTGAAGCTCTATTTGTAATCAAATAAGTTAGGCTGAGAAGAGAAGATGATTGCTGAACTAAAACATTGGACTTGAAGAATGTAACTAGATTGACATCAATATACAAACTGATTCTTGGGATCCTGGTCTATATCACTCGTGAAGTGCTTCTTTCTGTGTTATCTTTTTCCTTTCATGTATGCCATTTTTTCCACTTATTCTCTGATAAATAACAACAAGCATAGGGTTAGTATTTACTGTTTACAGTACCCTTCTCTGACTGATAAGCTTTATCTCAATGTTTTCCTCCAAATTGTGTGTTTAAGAATGACTTAGGTTAAGTGTAAACATTATCAAGGAATGTTGGTTTGCCCCTCTCTTGATGTAAAAAGCTTGAAAGGAAGTTCTTGAATGTTATTTTCATTATGTACTCAGTAGAGTTAGACTAGGAAAGTTTATGGTTTGCCCTGTCTTCTAGTTCTTTCTTTAGAGGTAATTCTGAAAGTTTCCCTAAGAATATGCTAAAAGAAATTTAGATTTGAAAGTATCTTATCTGATCTTAGGCTGCACTTGGTTTTCTTAACTATTTTTATTCCTTCTGAAAGTAATTATGTGGATTACTGGACTGTTTTTCTGATGAGTTAGCTTTAATACAAGCTTGTCCAAATACGTCTATGGTTAGTCCTATCCTTTGGTTGGTTTTAAACAATTACTTAAAAATATTTTCTTGTTTGGAAAGACTAATAAATCCTAGTTGAAATTATTGTCTTTTTCCACCCCTTCAACACTTTTATTGTTCCATTCCAGTATTTTATCTAAGAGATCTTGCGATATAGATGACTTTCCCCTTGGACCACTCTTGAAATTGTTTCACAATTAAACCCTTTTATGACTTCATATCGCAATGGACCAAAAACCAACATCATATCTCTCCTATCAGCCAAATCTTGTTTTGTTTGCTTATACCTTCACCCCTTTGAAGCTCTTTCATTTTAGGAATTTCCACTCAACTAAAAATCATGCTCAACCATCCAAAACCAAAAAAAAACCCTTGTTCTTAATAACAAGCCTAATATCACACATAAAATCCTTAAAGATAAATCAATCTTTTCATTTATAGAGAGATCCCTCTCTTGATTTAGGAGGGCTAGATCCTAGAATCCCAAAGTGATTCAAGTGTTCTCTCGCAGTTTTGGTCTCGCCAATCTTCTGAAATTACGGAGAGATAACATTTCTGGTGACTCCGCTGGGGATTTCTGAGTTAGTGAGAATCTAAGTACACCTTAACACTCCAGAAAGCCATTTATTCAAGAATATTTGGTATGTTAGCCAATTGAGCCACCAGGCATAACATTTATGGCGACTCCACTGGGGATTTGAGTCAATTTCATCTTAAATACTCCTAAGACTCAGAACACCCATAATCTCTTTAGATTGGTATTCATAATAAACATGGTGGTGGAACCATAAAACATTTTACCTCCTTAGGAGCTAAAAATTTTCCACCTGGCGACTCCACACTTTGAAACTCCCAAAAGACCAAATGACTCCACTGGTATAAGACTCTGAACTGGTTGACCAGATACAGTGACCTCTTTTCTGATTTACAAACATGGATAGGTTTAGAGCTAATCTAAACATTGGTGATCTAGAGCAACATATGCCTTTCCCTGAGCAAACACAAACTCTACCACTACAAGACATGTATGATGAACAAGATTTCAGAGAAAATAATCAAGAAAAATTTGTAATCATGATGGAAAAGATGATGTACATGCTTGGAAAGAGAATGGATAGGTTGATGGCTAATATGAATATTGATGATCTAGAGCAACCTATGCTTTTCCCTCATCAAACACAAGCCCAATCACCTCAAGACCAAGACAGAGACCAAGATATGTATTATGATCAACACCTTATAAAAGATGATGAGAAAAATTACAAAGAAAGCAATAAAGAAGGTTGTCAAGAAATTTTTTATTGCCTTCCTATGTCTTGTACTATGCTGATAAGAGAACTTCATGACCAAAATGAAAAAACATATAGTGAGCAATGCTTTGACGAAACAAGTATCTACTTCCAAAATGCGGAATCTAATGTAGGAGGAGAACCAACTCATATAGGGACTTCCCCTCTATATTACAACCCATATAAGATTACACAGGAAGAGTGGGATCCTGATAATGTAGAAAAAATAACTCATGAACCTTATATGCAAACTGAGTATCATAATAATCATGAGGAATTTTTTTAAAAGCAAGAAGATCAGGAAACGATAGAAAATCCTCAAATTTTTCCTGCAAACTTAAATGAAGATCCCTTAGAAGAGGCAAAAATCCTCAAATTTTCCCTGCAAACTTAAATGAAGATCCCTTAGAATAGGCTCAAGAGGACATCCAGCCTCAAAATCAGCCTTTACAAGAGACAGAGAACTGTTGTACTTCTATTCAAAGGAACATAGAAAAATCTTCCCCTTTGATAGAAAAAGAGATAAATTAGACTATTAATAAACAGTCAGTCTCTGAAACTTATTGCAAAATAAATACTCTTTCTCATTCATGTAGAGAAATTTGTCATAAAAATGTAGAAAGTTATTTTGTTGTTCATGAGAAAGAGAGTAGCTCTTTTTCTGTTTATACTGAAAGAAAAATCTTTCCTTTGACAAAAGAACAAATTGATCAAATACTAAGCAAGCGGCTACCCTCCAAACCATCATCTCAACCAGACAGTCATGAACATGGTTCCTATTCCATAGAACAATCCAACAGCACTCAAAACAAAGAGGATAGTAAGGAAATTAATGATAATATTGAAACTAGCCCTCTTTGGACTATGAACTTTGATGGGTCATGTACGAAAACCAGTGCAGCTACAGGAATATGGCTTTATGATACCGAAACTAATTATTCTGAAGCCCATTCATATAAATTGAACTTTCAATGCACAACTGACATAGTAGAGTATGAGGCTCTTCTTTTAGGGCTGCACTTATTGAAAAAATTAGGAGCCCAAAAGATAACAGTTCATGGAAATGCAGAATTGGTAATTAGGCAAGTGAAAGAAGAATGCATGGTTAAACATCCCAGACTTAGAGCT
This sequence comes from Pinus albicaulis, assembly GCA_034641835.2. Taxonomy (NCBI): domain Eukaryota; kingdom Viridiplantae; phylum Streptophyta; class Pinopsida; order Pinales; family Pinaceae; genus Pinus; species Pinus albicaulis. The sequence goes on along the minus strand of MU968382.1, from coordinate 23,029,214 downwards.
TATAAGAATGATGCCATGGATTTGTTAAAATCTTTTAAATAATTCCAACTTATCCTTGTTCCTAAAGACCAAAACAGTTTTTCTAGTGGATTAGCCCTTGTGGCTAGTACATGTCTGAGACCTTGGGAGAGAAAACAATATACAATTCAAGAAAAATTCAGACCAGCTTTCCCGAACGATAAAAGATACTGGAAAAACTCTGAAGGAGAAAAAAAATAGAATACTATCCTAATGAGGATATACCATCATTTCAAGAAGAAACTTCTCCCTTCACTAATGTCAATCTGTCATCCAAAGAACCTAAATTTATATTAGAAGCAAGCATAGATTTAGAGAAAGAAGAAATTTCATTGCTTGTTGTTTTGCAGGTTAAGAATGATGATGCTTCCAAGCAACGTATTGAAGAGATAGTCCTTAAAGCTGAAGTCTTGGATGCAGAAAATATACCAGACATGGAGGGCCTAAAAGAAGATAATCTTCATCTTTTCTTTGTTGATCCTTTGGAAAAATGTGTGGAAGTCCCAACTAGCTCAAATGATCAAGTATGGATCCTTTGCAAGAGCTAAATGCATGAAAAGATGTCACCTTCTGTGATAGTCTTGGTTTTGAAGATTAATCTTCAAAATTTATTATGGATATCCCTGACAAGCATCCAGAGTTTCTTCTTTTTAACACTACTCAACTGGCTACATTGGCACTTTTGTATCATATAAGGATGTAACTACTCCAAGTTATAATAGGTTAGATAGGAATGTCAATAAAGCTCAGTTTTGAGCGATTAGATAGTTGTTTATTTTTGTCTTCAAGGAAAAAGAAAAATACAAAAACAATAGAAAGAGAAAAGAGGGTGGATTGTAAAAAAAAGAAAGGTATAGCCCCATACCAAAAAAGAGAAACGAATTATGAAAGTGTGCAAGCTCAAATGCCACTCTTGAAAAACACACTTCTAGTTAGTCATATAGCCTAATCATGACTAATTAGTTTTCAATTTAGTGCTGATAGGCTAGTGAAATAGATTTTCCAAACAACTTAATATTGGCTTATCAGTTAGGTAGATTAGGATAGAAAATACAGGTTCAAACAACCTCAAAATTTGAACCTAAGATTCCAAAAGAAGAAGGACTCTAAACTGTTTAAATTTTGAGTCAAAAATAGAAGTAAATTGGTTCTAATATGCCCAAAACTTGAACCAGAGAACAAATAGAGAACAGCTCAAACCAATTTAAAAACATATCTGAAGAAAAGAGAAGGATGTGCTTAGAACTTTCCGATCTTAAGCCTGCACCATTTTGATTTAATTTTCTCCAAGTAATAAATCTATGTGCAGCTTGTTATTATGCCATAGATTAGCAACAAGTTAAACTGTTCAATCCTGATTTGTATGCTTTTAAATTTCTATTTTAGAAATTAGTGAAAAAAAATATGTTAGACAGTTTAATCCTAATAGATATAAGTTAGGTAGAGAAGCTTATGAGCTCAATTGTTTAATCTGAGTTCATGGAGAAATAATAAGTAGACTTAGATTAGTTTTTTTCTTTCAAAAGAATAAAATGATTGTAAAAAGAGTTTGGCAATCCAAATGCACTCATAAAGAAGAAAAAATGTTAGATCAATAGGATTGTGTAGGTAGAAAGCTTGTTTGATAGAGTTCCATTGTTTTTCATGGCTGCTAACATTGTCAGAACAGAAGAAGATCATGCAAGTAAAGAAAATTGTAGCCCAAAGGATAAGGCATTGATTAGCCCGCCAGTGAATACAAGTCTCAAGTTCTTGGCACTTTCAAGAAGATACCATCCCCATGTGGAGCCACTTTTAGACACCTATACAAATTTTCTATATCAAATGGTGGCTAAATCATTTGTTAAGCCTTCAAGAAAATTGATTCAAGAAACAATTTTATTGCCAAAATTGTTAGTTCTTGAATTCTTATGAAGATAACTTATCCTTGAGTTAATCTTCACTTCTGTTTCCCTCTTAAAATCTGAAAAATCTGTTGTTTTCCTGAAGAAAAGGACTGCTAAAAACCCATTTTTCCCTTACATTTTATCCCTCTTTTCACTCATTATTCACCTTCATTTTTATCCCCTTTTCCCTCATAAATTCCTCCTTTTTCCCCATTTCCCTTCTTCCCTTCATAAAAAAAAAACCCTTAGATAAGGTTTAAATTTTTTTTTAACCTTATCAGAAGCTTTCAAAATCCTTTGAAATACTTGAAAAATCCTAAACAAGTAGCCTTTTGTGCTAATGCATTAAGCCCTTTTTGGCCCTCACCCCTAGCCCCTTTATTTCCCATGCAACTGGCGTTAAAAACCAAGAGTTGGGGCCCAATCGCACAATCGCAATCCGACATTCCATTGAGTTTTGCTGCCTCTCGCTTGTAAAAATCCTAGATTGCAATTAGGACTTTGTATATAAAACCCTTCCAGAAAGCATACTTTCCTTTGTATTTCATAAAAAACCCATTTTTCCTATGTTAAAAGAAAACCTGCCAATTCATTGTTTTAACAAAAGCCAACCGTTTATTTAAAAAGAAATTAACGATCGATGAAATCTCACATCGGAGATTTTTCATTAGGCACATTTGAAAGGCGCCTTCCTTTTGTTTTGATTCCGATGAGCCCCTTTTGTGTTAAACCCTCAACCAATTCCTCACTATATAACCCGCACCTAGGACCAAGCGATTAAGTCCCAAGCGCTAATCACATCAGAGTTTTTGCGTCAAGCGTATTTTAATAGTTGTTGCCCCCTCTAATTGGCTGCCTTCCGATGGCTTCTCAACCATTGATCTCCCCCGCTAGGCTCAGATCTGACAGTCGACATCGCTCTTTTTCGTAAGCCCATCCCTCCACCTTTGGACCTATGATTCGTTCCTAACCGTCGATCTCTCCAAAGATCTGACGGTCCACATATAATCACATAGGCGCTTGTTTTCCCTACCCCCACCGATCACGATCTTCCGATTGCATCTGGGTCATCCATAAACTAAGATCCAACGGTCCAGATCAATCCTTGCACCCTTTGTTAATTTCATGAAACGTTTCATCGAATCTCCTCCATTGATCTCTGCAGATCGACGGCATGCATTAAACCATTCTCCAACCGCCCCCATGATTAATCCCGACTGTTCATTCTTATGATTTCACAGTCCAGATCAAAATTTCTCAGACTCTGCCCCACATTTTATCGCCCGAGCATCTATTCTCCATCGCGCTCTCTCTGCGACCCTCCGATCTAAGACCCCAGATCGGATGGCCGACGCGCAGTTTTGCGTGATTTTTAGCCCGAAGGTTAATGATCCAAAATTACGTGATGTAGGCGGTTTCAAAAGGCCAGGTGTCGGCTAGTAACACATATCGCATTAAAAAAGGTAAAACCGCATTTCTCCCATTTTATTGCGCGAAACTGGCAGTTTTCTCAGCCGAAACCACCTTCCCCTTTCCCATTACATTTTCTCAAAACTGATATCCACCGTTGATCTCTGAGATCTAACAGCCCGCATTCAATCTCGTGTTGGTTCATCGCCCTCCACCCATCCTCCAAGGGACTTCATCGATCAACCTCCGCCATTGATCTCTATGGACCGATCTCATCTGACGGTCCAGGTTATTTCCAAAACCCCAAATTTCATTTATGCCTTTTTCATTGCCGATTAAGGTTTTTGCCCATTTTTCTTTGCAATTTGCCCATTTCATTATAAAGTTGACCCCCTCTACATTATATTTCCCCGACGATATCAACCGTTGATTAATATGCATCAACGACCCATACTTAATCTTTTGCACTGTTTATCCAACTGCCTCCCATCTAACCCCCGCAAATAAATCCTCGCCGTTGGATGTTTTCATCCAACGGCTGTGATTTGACCTCAGCCTCTAAAGTAGTTGAAACCATCCCCACAGGATTTTTCTAATTTTACTTGGTTTGTGCAGGTTTTAATGATTGTTTCCATTATGTTAAAAGAAAATCAAAGGCCGGGGATGACGATCCACCAGGCCTTTATTCATCAAGAATATCATACTATATGGTTTGACACCATGTTTCATCCGTGCCTCATGAGAACTGACACCATTAAAAAAGCCCCTGTAACACATGCACATCAACAAGACACAGCAAAGTTTAAACAATCAAAGAGTATCAGTGCTAAGGGATCTAAGTCAAAACAGAAACCCATGTTTGAAGATTTTAGCACATTTTTGAAGGATTAAGGCACACATTCAACAAATAAAAAGCCTAATCCATAGTTAAATACATCAAGAAGAACGAAAGACACAGATTAAGCCTAATATTTCCTAAAACATAGAACTAAAGTGAATTAACGGTGTTTTATGGGCAGATAAAGCGATTCATCAACCAGAGAAGCCTCCACTACCACATCAGAGGCTAATTGAATCCTCTCAGCTACCAAAAGCCACCCGTAGCCTCAAAGCATTAAAAAGAGGCATAGCTATTACCAAAATGAAAGATATTTACTTGAAGGAAGTTGAACATTTATTTTGAATCAAAGAAACCAATTCAAATTGTCAGCAGAGTTATTATAAAGATAACAAAGAGCCTTAACGTCAACAAAATCTTCCCAGCAAACTTAATACGTAATGTAAACCAATTAATATAGAAAATATCATAAAATTTCTCCATTGAGACCCTCAAAGGCCAAGAAGAATTAATCTGTATTAATTGGGCTCATAGATCTTTTCTCTCGTCCCACCTGCTCACTTTCCTATAAAATCTTCTTGAGGAGCTCATTGTAAAGGGTTGGTTGCAGAACTTTGATATAATACTTGTGCTCAAAACATTCTATATGTAAATAGTGTTAAAAGCCTCTTGAAGCTCTGTTTGTAATCAAATAAGTTAGGCTGAGAAGAGAAGATGATTGCTGAACTGAAACATTAGACATGAAGAATGTAACTATATTGACATCAATATACAAGATGATTCTTGGGATCCTGGTTTATATCACTGGTGAAGTGCTTCTTTCTGTGTTATTGTTTTCCTTTCATGTATGCCATTTTTTCCACATATTCTCTAATAAAGAACAACAAGCATAGAGTTAGGATTTACTGTTTACAGTACCCTTCCCTGACTGATAAGCTTTATCTCAATGTTTTCCTCCAAATTGTGTGTTTAAGAATGACTTAGGTTAAGTGTAAACATTATCAAGGAATGTTGGTTTTCCCCTGTCTTGATGTGAAAAGCTTGAAAGGAATTTCTTGAATGTTATTTTCATTATGTACTCGATAGAGTTAGACTAGGAAAGTTTATGGTTTGCCCTGTCTTCTAGTTCTTTCTTTAAAGGTAATTCTGAAAGTTTCCCTAAGAGTATGCTGAAAGCAGTTTAGATTTAAAAGTATCTTATCTAATCTTAGACTGCACTTGGTTTTCTTATCTGTTTTCATCCCTTCTGAAAGTAATTATGTGGATTATTGGATTGTTTGTCTGATGAGTTAGCTTTAATATAAGCTTGTCCAAAGACGTCTATGGTTAGCCTTGTCCTTTGGCTGGTTTTAAATAGTTACTTAAAAGGCTTTTCTTGTTTGGAAAGACTGATAAATCCTAGTTGAAATTATTGTGTTTTTCTACCCCTTCAACACTTTTATTGTTCCATTCCATCATTTTATCTAAGAGATCTTGTGATATAGATGACTTGCCCCTTGGACCACTCTTGAAATTGTTGCACAATTAAACCATTTTATGACTCCATAGCCCAATGGACTAAAAACCAGCGTCATATCTATCCTATCAGCCAAATCTTTTTCTGTTTGCTTATACCTTCACCCCTTTGAAGCTCTTTCATTTTAGGACTTTCCACTCAGCTAAAAATCATGCTCAACCATCCAAAACCAAACAAAAACCCTTGTTCTTAATAACTAGCCTAATATCACACATAAAATCCTTAAAGATAAATCAATATTTGCACTTATATAGAGATCCCTCTCTAGATTCAGGAGGGCTAGATCCTAGAATCCCAAAGTGGTTCAACTGTTCTCTCCACAGTTTTTTTCTCGCCAATCTTCTAAAATTATAGAGAGCTAACATTTCTGGTGGCTCCGCTGGGGATTTCTGAGTTGGTGAGAATCTAAGAACACCTTAACACTCTAGAAAGCCCTTGATTCAAGAATATTTGGTATGTTAGCCAGTTGAGCCACCAGGCATAACATTTATGGCGACTCCAGTAGGGATTTGAGTCAATTTCATCTTAAATACTCCTAATATTGAGAACACCCATAATCTCTTTAGATTGGTATTCATAATAAACATGTTGGTGGAACCATAAAACATTTTACCTCCTTAGGAGCTAAAAAATTTCCACCTAGTGACTCCACACTTAGAAACTCCCAAAAGACCAAATGACTCCACTGGTAGAAGACTCTGGACTGGTTGACCAGATACAGTGACCTCTTTTCTGATTTACAAACATGGATTTAGATATAGACCCAGAAGACAAACATATGGTCATGATGGAAAAATTAATGTACATGCTTGGAAAGAGAGTGGATAGGTTTAGGGCTAATCTAAACATTGGTAATCCAGAGCAACATATGCCTTTCCCTGAGCAAACACAAACTCTACCACTACAAGACATGTATGATGAACAATATTTCAGAGAAAAAAAAAAAAAAATTCTAATCATGATGGAAAAGATGAAGTACATGCTTGGAAAGAGAATGGATAGGTTGATGGCTAATATGAATATTGATGATCTAAAGCAACCTATGCTTTTCCCTTATAAAAAACAAGCCCAATCACCTCAAGACCAAGACAGAGACCAAGATATGTATTATGATTAACACCTTATAAAAGATGATGAGCAAACTTACAAAGAAAGCAATAAAGAATGTTTTCAAGAAATTTTTGATTGCCTTCCTATGTCTTGTACTATGCTGATAAGAGAACTTCATGACCAAAATGCAAAAACATATAGTGAGAAGTGCTTTGCTGAAACAAGTAGCTACTTTCAAAACATAGAATCTGATGTAGGAGGAGAACCAGCTCATATAGGGAATTCCCCTCTAGATTACAACCCATATTAGATTACACAGGAAGAGTGGCATCCTGGTAATGTAGAAAAAACAACTCATGAACCTTATATGCAAACTGAGTATCATAATAATCATGAGAAATTTTTTGAAATGCAAGAAGATCAGGAAACGATAGAAAATCCTCAAATTTTCCCTGCAAACTTAAATGATGATCCCTTATAACAGGCTCAAGAAGACATCCAGCCTCAAAATCAGCCTTTACAAGAGACAGAGAACTGTTGTACTTCTATTCAAAGGAACATAGAAACATCTTCCCCCTTGACAGAAAAAGAGATAAATCAGACTATTAATAAACAGTCGGTCTCTGAAACTTATTGTAAAATAAATACTCTTGCTCATTCACGTAGAGAACTTTGTCATAAAAATGCAAAAAGTTCTTTTGTTGATCATGAGAAAGAGGGTAGCTCTTTTTCTGTTTATAATGAAAGAAAAATCTCTTCTTCGACAAAAGAACAAATTGATCAAATACTAAGCAAGCAGCTACCCTCCAAACCATCATCTCAACCAGAAAATCATGAACATGGTGCCTATTCCATAGAACAATCCAATAGCACTCAAGAGAAAGAGGATAGTAAGGAAATTAATGATAATACTGAAACTAGCCCTCTTTGGATTATGAACTTTGATGGGTCATGTACGAAATCTAGTGTAGCTATAGGAATATGGATTTACGATACCGAAACCAATTATTCTGAAGCCCATTCATATAAATTGAACTTTCAATGCACAACTGACATAGTAGAATATGAGGAACTTCTTTTAGGGCTGCACTTATTGAAAAAATTAGGAGCCTAGAAGATAACAGTTCATGGAAATGCAGAATTAGTAATTGTGCAAGTGAACAAATAATGCATGGTTAAACATCCAAGACTTAGAGCTTATAAGAATGATGCCATGGATTAGTTAAAATCTTTTAAATAATTCCAGCTTATCCTTGTTCCTAAATACCAAAATAGTGTTTCTAGTGGATTCGCCCTTGTGGCTAGTACATGTCTGAGACCCTGGGAGAGAAAACAATATACAATTCAAGAAAAATTTAGACCAGCTGTCCTAAACGATAAAATATACTGGAAAATTTTTGAAGGAGAAAAACAAATAGAAGACTATCCTACTGAGGATACACCATCTTTTCAAGAGGAAACTTCTCCCTTCACTAATGTCAATTTTTCATCCAAAGAACCTAAATTTATATCAGAAGAAAACATAGATTTAGAGAAAGAATAAATTTCACTGCTTGTTGTTTTGCAGGTTAAGAATGATGATGCTTGCAAGCAACGTACTGAAGAGATAGTCCTCAAAGCTGAAGTCTTGGAAGCAGACAATCTACCAGACATGGAGGGCCTAAAAGAAGAGAATCTTCATCTTTTCTTTGTTGATCCTTTGGAAAAATGTGTGGAAGTCCCAACTGGCTCAAATTATCAAGCATGGATCCTTTGCAAGAGCCAAATGCATGAAAAGTTGTCACCTTCTGTGATAGTCTTGGTTTTGAAGATTAATCTTCAAAATGTATTATGGATATCCCTGACAAGCAGCCAGAGTTTCTTCTTCTTTTTAACACTACTCAACTAGCTACATTGGCACTTTTGTATCATATAAGGATGTAAATACTCCAAGTTAGAATAGGTTAGATAGGAATGTCAATAAAGCTCAGTTTTGAGTGATTAGATAGTTGTTGATTTTGTCTTCAAGGAAAAAGAAAAATACAAAAACAATAGAAAGAGAAAAGAGGGTAGATTGTAAAAACAAGAAAGGTATAGCCCCATACCAAAAAAGATAAACGAAGTCTGAAAGTGTGCAAGCTCAAATGCCACTCCTGAAAAACACACTTCTAGTTAGTCATACAGCCTAATCATGACAAATTAGTTTTCAATTTATTTCTGATAAGTTAGTGAAATAGATTTTCCAAACAACTTAATCTTGGCTTATCAGTTAGGTAGATTAGGATAGAAAATACAGGTTCAAACAAGCTCAAAATCCGAACCTAAGATTCCAAGAGAAGAAGTACTCTAAACTGTTTGAATTTTGAGTCAAAAATAGAAGTAAACTGGTTCTAATATGCCCAAAACTTGAACCAGAGAAAAAATCAAACCAATTTAAAAACAAAGCTAAAGAAAATAGAAGGATGTGCTTAGAACTTTCAGATCTTAATCCTTCACCATTTTGATTTAATTTTCTGCAAGTAATAAATCTATGTGCAGCTTGTTTGTATGCCATAGATCAGCAACAAGTTAGACTATTCAATCCTGACTTGTATGCTTTTAAATTTCTGTTTTATAAATTAGTGAATAAAAATCTGTTAGAAAATTTAATCCTAACAGATATTAGTTAGGTAGAGAAGCTTATGAACTCAACTGTTTAATCTGAGTTCATGGAGAAATAAGAAGTAGACTTAGATTATTTTTTTGCTTTCAAAAGAATGAAATGATTGTAAAAAGAGTTTTCCAATCCAAATGCACTAATAAAGAAGAAAAAATGTTAGATCAGTAGGATTAGGTAGGTCGAAAGTTTTTTTGATAGACTTCCATTGTTTTTCATGGCTGCTAACATTATCAGAACAGAAGAAGATCATCCAAGTAAAGAAAATTGCAGCCCAAAGGATGAGGCATTGATCAGCCCCCCAGAGAATACAAGTCTGAAGTTCTTGGCACCTTCAAGAAGATGCCATCCCCATGTGGAGCCACTGTTAGCCACCTATAAAAAAAATTTATATCAAATGGTGGCTAAATCATTTGTTAAGCCTTCAAGAAACAATTTTATTGCCAAAATTGTTAGTTCTTGAATTCTTATGAAGACAACTTATCCTTGAGTTAATCTTCATTACTGTTTCCCTCTTAAACTCTGAAAAATCTGTTGTTTTCCTGAAGAAAAAGACTACTAAAAACCCATTTTTCCCTTACATTTTATCCCTCTTTTCACTCATTATTCACCTTCATTTTTATCCCCTTTTACCTCATGAATTCCTCTATTTTTCCCCATTTCCCTTCTTCCCTTCATAAAAAAAACCCTTAGATAAGGTTTAAAACTTTTTTTAACCTTATCGGAAGCTTTCAAAATCCTTTAAAATACTTGAAAAATCCTAAAAGGGCAGCCTTTTGTGCTAATTCCTTAAGCACTTTTTGGCCCTAGCCCCCAACCCCTTTATTTCCCATGCAACCAATGTTAAAAGCAAGAGTTGGGGGCCGATCGCACAATCGCAATCAGGCGTTCCATTGAGTTTTGCTACCTCTCGCTTGTAAAAATCCCCGATTGCGATTAAGCCTTTGTATATAAAACCCTTCCTGAAAGCATAATTTCCTTTGTATTTTATAAAAAACCCATTTTTCCTATGTTAAAAGAAAACCCGCCAGTTCATTGTTTTAACAAAAGCCAACCTTTGATTTAAAAACCAATCAACGATCGATGAAATCTCGCATCGGAGATTTTTCATTGAGCGCATTTGAAAGGCCCCTTCCTTTTGTTCTGATTTCGATGAGCCCCTTTTGTGTTAAACCCCTCAACCACTTCCCCACCATATAACCCGCCCCCAGGACCAAGCGATTAAGTCCCAAGCGCTAATCGCATTAGAGTTTTTGCATCGGGCATATTTTAACAGTTGTTGCCCCCTCTAATTGGTCGCCTTCCAATGGCTTATCAGCCGTTGATTTCCCCCGCCAGGCTCAAATCCGATGGCCCACATCGCTCTTTTTCATAAGCCCATCCCTCCACCTTTGGACCTCTGATTCATTCCTAACCGTCAATCTCTCCAAATATCTGACGGTCCACATATAATCGCATCGGTGCTTGTTTCCCCTGCCCCCACCATTAAAAATCTTCTGATAGCATCTGGGTCGTCCATACACTAAGATCTGACGGTCCAGATCAATCCTCGCACCCTTTGTTAATCTCATGAAATGTCGTGGTATAAAGTTTCGGCAAATTATCCTACTGCCCCCATGATTAATCTTGATCGTTCATTCCTATGATCTGACGGTCCAGATCAAAATTTCTTAGACTCTTCCCCACACTTTATCGCCTGAGCATCTATTCTCCATTGTGATCTCTCCACAACCATCCAATCTAAGACCCCAGATTTGACGGCCGACTCGCAGTTTCGCGTGATTTTTAGCCTGAAGGTTAATGATCCAAAATGACGTGATGTAGGCGGTTTCAAAAGGCCTTGTGTTGGCCAGTAACGCATATCACATTCAAAAAGGTAAAACCACCTTTCTCCCTTTTTATTGTGCGAAACCGGTAGTTTTCTCAGCCGAAACCACCTTCCCCTTTCCCTTTACATTTTCTCAAAACTGATCTCCATCGTTGATCTCTGAGGTCTAATGGCCTGCATTCAATCTTGTGTTGGTTCATCGCCCTCCACCCATCCTCCCAGGGACTTCATCGATCAACCTCCATCGTTGATCTCTGTGGACCGATCTCATCCGACGGTCCAGGTTATTTCTAAAACCCCAAATTTCATTTATTCCTTTTTCACTTCCGACTAAGGTTTTTGCCCATTTTTCTTCGTAATTTCCCCATTTCATTATAAAGTTGACCCCCTCTACATTATATTTCCCAATCGATATCAACCGTTGATCAATATCCATCAATGGCCCAGACTTAATATTTTGCACCGTTTATCCAACCGCCTCCCATCTGACCCCCGCAAAGCAATCCTCGCCATTGGATGTTTTCATCCAACGGCTATGATCAAACCTCAGCCTCTGAAGCAGTTGAAACCATGCCCGCAGGATTTTTCTAATTTTTCTTGGTTTGTGCAGGTTTTAATGATTGTTTCCATTATGTTAAAATAAAATCAAAGGCCGGGGATGATGATCCCCCAGGCCTTTATTCATCAAGAATATCATTCTATAGGGTTTGACACCATGTTTCATCCATGCCTCATGAGCATTGATGCCATTAAAAAATCCCCTTTAACGACTGCACATCAACAAGACATAACAAAGTTTAAACAAGCAAAGAGTATCAGTGTTAAGGGATCTAAGTCAAAACAGAAACCCGTGTTTGAATATTTTAGCATAGTTTTGAAGGATTAAGGCACACATTCAACAAATCAAAAGCCTAATCCATAGTTAAAGACATCAAGAAGACCGGAAGACATAGATTAAGCCTAGTCTATCCTAAAACATAGAACTAATGTGAATTAATGGTGTTTTAGGGGCAGATAAAGCGATTCATCAACCTGGGAAGCCTCCACTGCCACATCAGAGGCTAATTGAATCCTCTCAGCTAACAAAAGCCACATGCAGCCTCAAAGCATTCAAAAGAGGCATAGTTATTACTAGAACAGAAGATATTTTCCTTAAGGTAGCTGAACATTTATTTCGAATCAAAGAAACCAATTCAAATTGTCAGCAGAGTTATTATAAATATAACAAAGAGCCTTAAAGTCAACAACATCTTCCCAGCAAAATTAATACTTAATGTAAACCAATTAATATAGAGAAAATATCAGAAAATTTCTCTATTGAACCCCTCAAGGGCTGAGAAGCATTAATCTGTATTAATTGGGCTCATAGATATTTTCTCTCGTCCCACCTCCTCACTTTCCTATAAAATCTTCTTGAGGAGCTCATTGTAAAGGGTTGGTTGCAAAACTTTGATATAATACTTGTGCTCAAAACTTTCTACATGTAAATTATGTTCAAAGGCTCTTGAAGCTCTGTTTGTAATCAAATAAGTTAGGCTGAGAAGAGAAGATGATTGCTGAGCTGAAACATTAGACTTGAAGAATGTAACTGGATTGACATCAATATACAAGCCGATTCTTGGGATCCTGGTCTATATCACTGGTGAAGTGCTTCTTTTTGTGTTATTGTTTTCCTTTCGTGTATGCCATTTTGTCCACTTATTCTCCGATAAAGAACAACAAGCATAGAGTTAGGATTTACTATTTACAGTACCCTTCTTTGACTGATAAGCTTTATCTCAATGTTTTCCTCCAAATTCTGTGTTTAAGAATGACTTAGGTTAAGTATAAACATTATCAAGGAATGTTGGTTTGCCCCTATCTTAATGTGCAAAGCTTGAAAGGAAGTTATTGAATTTTATTTTCATTATGTACTCAGTAGAGTTAGACTAGGAAAGTTTATGGTTTGCGCTGTCTTCTATTTCTTTCTTCAAAGGTAATTCTGAAAGTTTCCCTATGAATATGCTGAAAGCAGTTTAGATTTAAAAGTATCTTATCTGATCTTAGGCTGCACTTGTTTTTCTTATCTATTTTCATCCCTTGTGAAAGTAATTATGTGGATTACTGGATTGTTTGTCTGATGAGTTAGCTTTAATACAAGCTTGTCCAAAGACGTTTATGATTAGCCCTGTCCTTTGGTTGGTTTTAAATAGTTACTTAAAAGGCTTTTCTTGTTTGGAAATACTGATAAATCCTAGTTGAAATTATTGTCTTTTTCCACCCCTTCAACACTTTAATTGTTCCATTCCATCATTTTATCTAAGAGATCTTGTGATATAGATGACTTACCCCTTGGACCACTCTTGAAATTATTGCAAAATTAGACCCTTTTATGACTCCATAGCCCAATGGACTAAAAACCAACGTCATATCTATCCTATCAGCCAAATGTTGTTCTGTTTGCTTATACCTTCACGCCTTTGAAGCTCTTTTATTTTAGGACATTCCACTCAACTAAAAATCATGATCAACCATCCAAAACCAAACAAAAACCCTTGTTCTTAATAACTAGGCTAATATCACACATAAAAGCCTTATAGATAAATAAATCTTTGCATTTATAGAGAGATCCCTCTCTGGATTCAGGAGGGACAGATCCTAGAATCCCAAAGTGGTTCAAGTTTTCTCTCTGCAGTTTTGGTCTCCCCAATCTTCTGAAATTATGGAGAGCTAACACTCTTAAATCCTTACAGACTTATGTGAATCATGCAATCTGTGACGAGTTTCATATTAGACTTGGATAGTACTGCAACCACTGCTTCTAGATATAAATGAGTACATGAGTTCTCACATGGGGAGGGGTGTGAGCCCCGCCTATAAGAAATTAGTGACTGGAGAGAACTAGTCACATGCTACTAGTGAAGGATTTAAAACTCACAATGGAGGAGGGGAAGCATGGGATAATACACCTCAAGTAATACAATGGAATAATCAATTCAAGGGTTGGTTCCTGATTAAAGAAGCAATGAATCCAAAATATAAGGTAAGGCCCAAAAAACTAGCAGGACATTGAAAATATATGAAGGATCACACCCTTATATGCATTTTCATAAGAATATGGCCTTCTGAGAGAGACCTAGTATGATGGGTCCATAGAAAATGGAATCCAAGAGGTCAAATTTATTTCGAAGTAGGAGCAAAGGGATTTATTTATAGTCATCTTCACAAGCTTGGAAGATAGGGTTAGATACTTTGAGAATGGTCCTTACTTTTACAATAATACATGTTATTTTTTTTATCTTGGTAGGAACATAATAACCCTAAAAAATAGCAATTCCTAGTAGTATCATTATGGTGAGGTTACCTATCTACCAAAATAATTTTGGGATTTAGAGATTCTTGAATAAATTGGAACTAAATAGGCTCTTTTTTTAAAATTTAGGAGGTCATGAGACTAAGGAGGTATACCTCATATGCTATAATATGCATCTACATGAATATCTCTTAGATGCTACTAGAGTTTATTAAAATTTCATACCAAGATGAGATTTGGAACCAACCTTTAAATTGTGAACATGCTCCTTTTGTTTGCCAAAGATGTCATGAATATTCCCACTTGTACAAGGAATTCCAAATGTGTTATGAAAAGGAACCCAAACCAACATATCCAAAAGGTTTCCAAAGAATAACAACCAAAGAAGAAATCCTAAGAGCTAGTATGATCAACCATAAACAACCTTAATACTAGCTAGGAATAAGTACATGATGCTCACAAATTAGGATGCATATCTAGATCTACCTAAGGATCTCATGAATTAAAACTCAAAAGTAGAGGAAATTCAACTAAAAGCCTCATACAAGACAAAAACTCTTGAAATTCCACAAGAATCCCGTAATCAAGATGAGGAAATCACGTAGGACACTGCAAGAATATACACAGAAGGGGACACTGGGATATTGAATAGAGAAGAAAAAAAATTGTTAAATATAATTAAGAAATGGAAAAATAAAGATCCAAGCATGATCCCTAAGCATTAGAAAATAAAATATCATTATATCTACTTAAGAGTGAAAGATCAATTGGAGGTATCCCACAGGGAACTAGGGTCGATAAGAAAGAGTCTAGGAATACATACACAAACTAGAAAGGGGAAAGTTCAACCACATAAGGAATTCAAAAAAAATAAAAATAAAAATAAATAAAGCTTCAATCCAAATAGTTCTGGAGCATTTTGGAAATACACGATATGTGGCATTGTTGTTAGAGGTGTTTTCCTCGTTAAAAAATTCCACACAATGAAAGTCACTTCATGAAGCATCAGTGGCCTCAATAAAAAAGGTAAACAGAGATATCTCAAAAGGAGAATTAAAAAGGAAAACTTGAGAACCGTCATGATAAAGGAAACCAAAATATCAAAAAATAATTAAGGAAATAAACTCTCAATGTTAGTGGGGATTTGAATCTATAGCCCTATATGCTATAGGAAGTGTTGGGGTTTGGAAATTCTTTGGAAACCTCATCAATTATCCCTTCATTATTAGAAGAATATCCCCTAAATCATCTTGGGAATATTCCCATATGTAGGATCCAGAGACACGAGGTGTATAAAAATGGTCTACGATCCACATATATCCATAGGGAAACTAGGATTTATAGAAAATATCAGGAAAACAAGATCAATCAATAAGGAGGAGTTATGGATCCTAGGAAGTGACATCAAACTTATGAAATTGCTTTGTTGTAATGAAATTTACATGCAAGGAGTTATTTCTCCATGATCTTTTGTCTGTATAAGATCACCAGACAACAAGATAAAAATGGCCAATGGATAGAAAATCAAATCCCATCCCAATGCACATATATGCATAAAGAAAATAATTCTAAATGTTATAAAGGAAATAGCATGCACCTGGCCTCCTTGCAAGTTGGTGAAGGGTTCTGAACTCATCTCGGAATTCTCGCACTCCACTCAAGTGTTCTACTTCATCTGCACTCAATCTCAACACCTACACACAACCATAAACACTCAAGGAGAACAACTAATCTTCCTCGGAAGATCATTTTATAAAAAAATAATATAAGTAACATATATCACTGCAGAAAACATTTAAATACAGGGAATAAGCATAGATTTATATTAATCCAGAATCAAAATACAAGTATACCTTCACCTAGGTCACCTCTCTAAAATCTGATAGAGTCTCCCCACTAAAAGATCCAAGAAAAAAATACTCTAACATCATATCACTCAAAAACTCTATCTCTCTCACCAAGAATATGATACCAAAGTGTAAACTCCAGATCCAAAAACTCAAAAATAGCCCCAAACACTCAAGTGGTCCAATATAAATTAGGTGAAGAGAGATCCTAAGAGGATAAATATAGATGCCCAGGAAAACAAGAAGTTATGGGATTTTCTCAGTGATAAGTCTTGGCAAGCTTGAATAGGTGATGAGTCGAACTGATCTCCTAGGAACCACAAGACTCTAGAAATATTCCCCAGTCACAGACACATAACAGTGAAAACTATGCTACAATCGCTCATATAAGGCAATTTTCCAGTGACTGGAATGTTCTAGTCAAATGAATAATCCATCATCCAAGTGACTGGGTGTCCTAACTAGAAAAAAGGAAGGTCTTAGGCCCAAAAAAATGTCAATCAACATGATGTCTCTGGAATACTAACCTTAGGGAGAAAAATAGGTTGATAATAAATCCCCCCTAATGTATGAGGTTAGAAGATAAGCTTATGGTTGAAATACATTATCACAGAGTTCAAATATAAAAATAGGATGGAGGAGACAAAGCCAAGGATTTGGATCAGAAGGCACTCGAGTTGAAGTCTCATATGTGCTTATAACATTCCCAAGGTGGGCATACCCATGCTCGGTCACAAAAATATATTGAACATGGCTTCCATAAAATACATTGTGGATCCATGACATGAAATTCTAGAACATGGCCACGAAGACATACACAATGGGTCCATGTGACTCAATCTATAGATCATAACCACCAACAAATACAATGTGGTTCTATGTCATAGTATACATCAATAAGACTATGGACACATGACAGACAAAGAAGTGTCTTAGATAGTCCTCAAAGTACATAAATAATACATAACTCCAATGTAGCCTAAGAAAAATGTCATATAAGAGTGAGATGTCCCTAACCTAGGGTCTTCAACATAACCCTAATGGTATGAATCTACAACATGCGAATAGATGAGCTAATGTCAACCATGGTAGAAACCGCTTGATTACTGGCCAATGAGGTAAACTAGTAACAAATGTGAGGGAATCCACCAATGAGGAAAATGGACCTTAGGGTACCTAGTACATTACACTAAGTGTGAATTGATGAGATAACGTAGACAATAGTGAAATCGACCAATATGGATCCAATTATGTAAACCCTTTGAAGATCATGAGGAATCTCGCCATTAATGTTTGCAAGCTCCAAGGTACTACATGTCCCTAGATCATTTTCCTGGATAATGAGATGAAGTCAATAGGAGAATATTCTTTGAAGGAGGGCCTAGGCGGAGAAAATTTTAGGGGCTAATATTCGTAGGTGGGCTAATATTCCATGCTTTTTCCAAAAATAATATTCGCCAATTTCCATTTTCCAAAAAATGAATTCGCCCAAATTTTATAGTACAAAATTATTTTACCTTAAAAACTATGAATATTATATATTGTCTAATATAAAATAATTAGAAATATAAAAAAAATTTCAAAATTATCAGCAAACATTTTAAAATTTGGATATTAGGGACCAGCAACATTCGCCAAGATTGCTAAACTTTAAGGTAAACTTCCATCCTTGAAATTTTCCCTGGGACTAGGATGATGTGATGTATGGATGAAGTCATGAAGTGATGAAGAAAAACTAAGAAAGGGATGTATGACACAAAAATATCAACAGGATATTACAAATGGTCGACATAGACTGAGACTTCCCTTGAACACATAGCGGCACGATAGAAGAGTGAATTGGTAGGATGACCATTGAGAACCAAATGATATGAGGCGACAACACAGGAGGCACCGAGGCATGCTCCATATCACTGGAAGAGTAACCAGTCAGAGTATTAGACATACTCATTTGTATGGTACGACACCTAGGAAGGCTAAAACCAAACTGTGAGATAATGAAGCAAACGGGCATCATGTTAAAGGGCGACAAAAACGATATTTTTGTTTTATGAATAATGGAAATAAATGTTCCCTCACTTCTCTTTTTATAAGTTCCTTTTTCATAAAGTTGGCCCCCAAGCCCAGAAAAGAGATAAACATATACAAGGGATGACCTCCTAGCCATAGTAGACTAGGGTATTCATTTTAAGTAGCTATTCTACTCAGTTAGGAAAAGGGTTAAAATTATACTGAATAAATGTACTATCAAGTACTTTAACAAGAGTGAAGGAGACAAGTTTGCTCGATGATATTTTCTAAATATTTTTAGAATATATGCTTCTGTGATCCATATAAAATTGTAAAAACTCTTTCGGTAATAATCACATGTAAAATAACATTGTCGACGCATTTCGAACCAACAATTGTGGTTCATCATCAGGACTAGGTGAGAGATCAGATCAAATCAATAAGCTTAAATAGATGTAGAGATGGTTAAACTAGTCATTAGGAAAACGGCTAGTTTGACTTTTTTATAATGTTTTAATTAATAATGGCTAGTTCCCTTCTATTATTAAACTATTTAATTAATTTATTCACCTAGTTAATAGATTGATAGACTTACTAATTAATTATATATATAAATATTATTTATTTATTTATTTTATTAGTTGATGTAAAAATTAATTACCAATTTTATTTATTTATTAAAGTGAGAGGCTCAAATAAAAAATAAACAAAATAAATAAATAATAATTAAAATTAAATAAATTAATTAAAAATCAAAATCAAAATCAAAAAATTAAAAAAATTAAAAAATAAAAAATAAAAAAATAAAAAAATAAAAACAAATAGATAATAATCAAACTTTTGAAAAATATAAATAAATAAATAAATAATAATAATAATAACAATAAATGGAGTCTAAAAAGAGATTAAAGAAAACTTGTCCTAGAGGAACAATTGGTATAAGGGGTAGCATTTGGTTCAGGTGATGATGGAATTTCTTATGACATAAAGAGAACAAGAGGTTGGCTAATGGGACCACTCATCACAACGGTTCCTCCAATAAAGGGTAAAACACCATGTGAGAGAAAATGGTAGGCTAACCATATGATAAAAATGGAATGAAGAAACCAAGGCTCATCATGAAAAAATAGGTTGATAGAAAATTTAAAATCACAAGGGATAAGAGTATGGAATCCTCCTGAGATAAGGCTAGAAATATGACAAAGAAGAGGATATTAGGCTCATATTTTAGGTCATGGAAGTTCAGAAGGATGGATTATGAAAGAGAATACAAAATGATTGCATGGCCACCACAACGATAAAAAAATTTCTAGCTAGGGTGTCCATGATCAAGTAGTCTCTACCACCAAGCTACGATGTGCATATATAAGACTGGTTATATCGCAACTTGACAAGGTTAAACCTAAGGCATATATATGGTACTGATGGTAAGTGATGCATTGCTGACAGTGATATAAGACCTACCCCTATATGCCAGTTCGATAGAAATACACCTAAGCTCCAATGGCTATCACAATTGAAATGACACCCTATACTGTGAAAGTCGTCTAAAACGACTAGACCCATGGTTAAATGACAAAATGAAGGACATAAAACATGGATGAGGTAAAAAAAATATCATGTTAATTTTTTATTTTATTTTATAATTTTTTTGGATTTTTGGTATAAATAGGACATGAAAAATATTGGCATCACACACCACACCAAAAAATAGGTAAAACATTAGACTCATATGTACAATATGTACAAGCGCAACTGAGTCTAGTAGATCACGCTAGAGTGTGCCCATAGTCAGGCACAAGACAAGGAGTTTCATACATGAAATCATGGAGGATTGGAGGTACCATATGGAACACCAATGTGGGGGCATGCCAAAGGAATTCAAATTGTCCAATACAGAAAGGTTGACCATATTAGGGAAATTCTAATATAGTCATGCTCTTGAAATTAACTTGAGGACATAAGGGGGGATCAAGACATAAAAGTTGTACAATATTCTCATCAACATGTGGAAAGGAGTTGGACAATTCATTAGCAAGTTCAGCATTAGAAGCCCAATAATTGACTCAGTCCAAGCATAGAACTTCCAAGGAGAGTCGAGGAGATGCCCCATGGGTCGATTCAACATTTATGATGCCAAGATCTACCTTTTCCAATTTAGAAACACTAGAGGATTCATGAAGATGAATAATATTCCTGGGATGATAAATAGTTGAATCCGTGATCTCTGAGATAATTTGTAGAGAAGAAGACTCATCATCAAGGGAGTCACGTGGAACAGGTAGAGTGACGGGTTGTGTGGGAAAAGGAATCTGGTAATTTTTCATATTGTGATAGAGTTTTTGACCAGCTTCATGAGGTACTAACGAAACTTCCATGGAGGCAATATCTTCCACTAAAGGTGGGGAAGGATGCTCACTGGTTTGATCAACTTCCATAATAACAAAAAACACCACCTAAGGATCAAGAGGTCTATGGGGTCCATAGGTGCTACAAGAGATCATGTGCGTAGGAGGTTTAGAAGAGGAGGAAGGAGATTTGGACGATGGTAATTGAGGAAATACCCAAATATGAGACAAGATTTTAAAAAATCCCACACCAACACTCTTGAATTGACCAGGTTTATCTCCCACAAGTGGTAGCGACTTCCCTGTAGTGGAAATTTTGGGCAATGACACATAATAGTAAATTTGGTAGATAGTAAAAATCTTGGCTTCGTAAGGGAAGAAAAGTAAATGGAATACAGACGAGACAGAAATGGTCATGGAATAGAA
Organism: Pinus albicaulis; assembly: GCA_034641835.2. Lineage (NCBI taxonomy): Eukaryota > Viridiplantae > Streptophyta > Pinopsida > Pinales > Pinaceae > Pinus > Pinus albicaulis. Next base: position 23,008,110 of record MU968382.1, on the reverse strand, counting down.
CCAAGTACAACCAAGGGCTAGGTTATAATCCAAAATGGCGTTAATGACTTCGACATCGACATAAAAAAATTTCCCCATAACTCAATGGCGAACTTGGGAAGAACCCCCTTAGGCACAAAATTATGTCAATCAAATTCTTGGAGAGTGGTGTTGGACTTAGCAAGTGTCGAAGAGTTGAGAGCCTTCCAACGTGATGCCGATATGAAGAATGTAGAAGAACCTTCATCCACAAAATTGCGATGAAAATTCTTATAGAAGATACACACAATAATCTGAAATGAGATCTTGTGGGAAAGTTGAATGGTAGCCTTTTCAACATTAAAAGCAATGAGGTTTGAGTCAGAAATGTCTACTCCACCAATCTCAGAAAATAAGGCCTTTTGCTATTGATGACAACTTTTCAAAACCTACACTGGGTAAACATGGTACAAGGAGCTTGGTAAAGATATTTAGCAATACTATAATGTTGAGCAGCCCAAGTATATGGATTGTACGTTTTATTATGAATGACACCCTTAGGTGGGTGATAAATAGGCTCCACAAGCTTATCAAACATAATAGGTCTAGTAGAAGTAGGTGGAATGGGAAATTCCTTAGGAGAAGAACTCAACTTAGGAATATCATACAATTTAGCTCATGTAGCGACATTAATATCATATTTGAACATAAAGAAATATGAACTATTGGTAGGATTAAAAAATGGCCCCCCAGTTCCCCCTTACAGAGGTAGAGGAGACGGGGCAACCAATTGTTGCTGAGGTTGTGCAGTAAATGGATGAGTTAAAACAACAATTTGTTGAATAGATTGAGGTTGTGCGAGTAGGCTATGAACTTCATCCATCTAAGGGTTCTCATGAGTTAAATTTTCACCTTAACAAATATTACAAGGGAACATAATATTTAGATGATTCTCACTAGTGTCCCATAGCTGATTTTGAGTGTTTGGCTGAGTTTCCTGAGCAGGTTAATTTTTCTGTTTATTCTTCTTGTTCTTTTGACCACCATTTTTTTTGTTATTCTTAGGGGTTTTGTACTTCAAGATAACAAAATTAGTGGATTTCTCATAAGAAGTTGATTTTATAGAGCCAGATGCACTTGCTGGGGTTTGCAATGTAAGAATAAATTTCCCAAGTTGAGCAGCAACTTGGCTCATAGAATTAGAAATAGAACCAATCACACCATCATCGTATGCGCCAAGACTAGTTTTGGGTGGGTCAATGGGAGGAATAGGAGAATTAGGCAGTACTTCATAAAGTGTACCTAAATATGAATAGATCAAATATTGTTGTTGGGTAGCTAAGATAGCTTTCTCATTAGTTACAGCTCTAAACATGGACACATCCTTGGAAATTTGAGGTCATAAGGATTGAATGAACCATTTATGAAATATCTCATCAGGAAGCTTAGTTCTCACCAACCTCTTGCGATGATGCCACTCATTAATATGATCAGAAAAAAAAAATGTGGCATCATCTTGTTTAATGTTATAAAAGAAGTCATATTCAATATCATACCTCATAGGAAATTGAAAGTATGTCAAAAAAATTTGAGTTAAGGAGGAAAATTCATTGAAGGATATTTTTTTCCAATTTTTTGTACCATTTAGTAGCATCCCTAGTCAAATTACATTGGAAATGGCATAGCTGAATCGAATCATACACTAAAGAGTTGGATGAACAACATAGGTGATACATGGTCACATGAGTAGATGGATTCTCTCTAGACTTTCCTTCACATTTGGGTATATAAGAATGAAATTTTTGCGGGCTTAGGTGGTCACCAAGGGTAATGGAAAATAGGGTTGTTGGTCAACTTAGCGAAATCTAGTAAATTAAGAGAAGATGTAAATGGATTATGAAGTTGAATTAACAGGTCATAGGAAGGAGAGTCGTTGAACAAATAGTGAGGTCTCCCCATATAAGTATTATGATGTAATGGTTGTTGTCTCTGGTAAGGGTTCACCACAACATATAAAGTATGTGGGACAACATTACTGGTGAGAAGATTTTACCCCTAGGTTAAACTCCCCTAGAGAGTGTACGAACCTCGAGAGCATGAATTCTAACAAGGTTGTACCCAACAGGGATGGATGGACTAACTTTAGCGGTAGCACTGACGTAAGGATGATAACTCATATATGTGATGGTACTAGTAGCATGGTTGCCCCCAAGTAAACTAGCCACTTTGGGAAAAGTACTAGACTGTGGCATCCCTCCAAACAATGAAATATATGAGGCTTGTGACATAATCAAAACAATGTTGCCCCAAGGTTGGCTAGGAGAAATTGAGGACATAGCCCCCACACATTTCCAAGAGTAACCACACATAACTAAGGAAAAGGAATTGTCGGTTGAGAAAATCTAGGTGAAAAGACTCTTGACCCTACCAGCTGACTATGATTAATAACCATGGTCAGTGAAGATGATGGAGAAGGCATGGAAACATTCAGGAAATTTGTAGGAGTTATAGATGAGAATGGTGGAATACCCCAAGGATATGTGAGAGGTATATATGGAGGAGTTAGATGCAACCATACTGAGTGGTGGCAATGATGATATGGTAGTTTAAATTGTTGATGCAGAGGGTAAACATGACTCATATTTTTTTATAGGTTATAACACTAACAAATAAATGTGATTATAGGTAGGTGTAGAACCTTCAGGGTTTAGCCGCAATAACTTAGGTTCTATACAATCGGTCAAAGGTGGATTAGTAGGAGACACTGAGTCATCTGCCAATGTTTCGATAGAGATCAAATCACTACCAGAAGGACTAGGTATAGACTCCACGACGATGGGTTGGTCAAGGTCTTCAACACTGACAAACACTTATTATGAAAGAGTAGAAATTCCACCTCGTTTAGGAGGAAAATTGTGAATATGATGTGACTAACAGTGACTATATTCAACAAGGGTGAAAAATTATAAATTAACACAATTATGTTAGTGTAAACACCCTAAATCTAAGACTATTGACTCAGAACAAACAACACACACTAGAAAAGTCCTAAGAGGTAGTCACATAAGGAAACCAAATAGAAAGAAGCTGGTGGTGGGATATTTATGCTAGTGACATGATACCCATCCATTTTAGTTGTGAACTCAGTCCAAGTGCCCTTATTAACCATGGGGCGCCCCTCGAGAGGACTGAGAGAGTATGACTAATATCTATCCTAGGTACAAAGAAGACAAACTCAACCCTGAACCTATGTATAAGCACTAAAAATATTGGCCACTAAGGTTACCACCAACAATAACACGTCCTGGGTGGATATCCATCAGTCAAATTCACATGCAAGGGCAAGACACTTAGTCAAGATAGCTAAGATCAAAACCTCTGTTATATTTTTCTCCCACATGGACCCCAAGTGCTAAAAAACGTTGAGATAATATCAATGTTTACAATACATGCAAATTCTCCAATCTGTACCACCCAAAACTAAGAAAAATGGGGTATGTCACCTCGCCCAACACAAGTGTGTCCTTGCTATTAACCCTTGTGTTAGAAGGGCTTCCTAGACCACACTACTGCAAGTGGATTTGTCTCCCTACTGCAAGATGCTAAGTTTTTTTTGTTTTCCTGGAGAATTTAATTCATGCACCTATCTCCAAGACCCTAGCCTAAGCTAGTGTTGGTGAAATACCAATAAAATGAAAAGGGAAAGTCTAGTTGATTTTATTATCATGTTAATTTTAAGAGGTTATTTTTTACACAGTTGGGATGTGATGTGAATGAATCTTGTTAGTAACCTTGATGCAACTCTTGGGTGAGGCAATCGATCACTTAGGAGACTCACCACAACACACACTATATTCACCAGGCCACCAAAGCATTAAATATATAGGATTATGTTATGGTTCAACGTATTCCTAGAATATATGAACTACCAACCAACAAATTCTAATCAAGGAAGATAACTCTAAAAACACATAAAAAGATTTAATTATGGGAGAATATTTTATATATTTATTCATTATTCCAACACTCCTCCTTAATGGATAATTTTTTTTTCTAAACATCCAAGTGATTCATACATTCTTCAAATTTTTCCTTTCTAATAGGATTTGTAAATATTTCAACAACATTTTTATTAGAATTATATTTGACTAAATTAATTTCCTTGTACTACATAGTTTCCCTAAAAAATGGCAATGAGTCTCAATATGTTTGAATCTTGCATGGTACATAGGATTTTTGGATACGTTGATGATGCTTTCCTTGTCACACTTCACAAGGTTGAAAATTTCTATACTTCTCCTACATTTTCAATAATTTTCCTCAACCAAATTGATTCACACATAGCACTGCACAAAGCTTTGTACTCAACTTCAATGGATGAAAAATAAATAGTTGGTTGTTTCTTTTTGACGATATAGTGTGCCATCCACATCTCTTGTCCTATAATTATTCCAGAGTTTAGCATTATGTTCTAATGATATTGATATTTCCCTACAATGTTCCATTTGGATTCTTTTTAGTGACTCGCTAGTATATGTACTCTATGTAACCAGTGTTTTTCCACCTTCTATCCATATCTCAAGACCTGAGAAATAATGAATTTCACAAAGGTATTTTATTTAAAACTCTTGTGAAATTTGACCTTTAAATTCATCAATTAAATTAGAGTAATTTTATGTTATAATAATATCATCAATGCATAGATAAATGATAATATCATTCGCCTTTTGATTTGTCATGATATACAGAATAGTGTCACTTTTTCTTTTCATAAAATATTTCTGAATAAATAAAGAATCAATCTTAACATACCATGATCTTGGTGTCTATATCAATCCATATAATTATTTCTTTAACTTGTAAACAAGGTGCTCTTAACCCTTTTTAACAAACCATTATGGTTGAACAAGATATACTTTTTCTTTCGTTTCCCCATTTAGGAAGGAATATTTAACATATAACTGATGTAGTTTCCATTTGTGTTTTGTAGCTAAAGAAATCATCATTCTAAATTGTTTAACTTAACTACGGGAGAAAAAAATTCTTCATAATAAATTCCCTCTTTTTGTGTGTATCCTTTGCAACTAGCATGACCTTATGTTTATCTATACTTCCATCAACTTTAAATTTAGGTTTGAATAACCATTTTGATTCTATGGGTATCTAATTTTCAAGAAATTCTATCAGTTCCCAAGTATTTTTCATCATTATAGACTCATATTATTCCTTCATTGCATCTCTCCACTCTTTATGTTTATTTGCTTCTTTGAAATTCAAAGGTTCTACAACAATCATAACTTTAGTCACTAAGGAATATTCTTTATATATTACTGGTGGTTGAGTTAGGAGAGATGACCTTCATGGTACTTCACTGCTTTTATCTCTTCTCCTTCTTTGCAGAAAATCATCTATTCCTCTTAGTGTGTTGTGGTTGCTAGAGGTGTCCATGTCACTACATTATTCCTCCTCTTTTTGTTCCTTCTTATCATTTTCTTCCTCTTTGACATCATGATACTCATAAGAAATATTCCATGCATCATAATTGTCATTATTATAGCCTTCATTTGCAAGTTCATGAAATAATACATCTCCGCTTGCAAATAGTTTATGTGTACATCGATCAAACAACTTATAATATTTATGATGAAAACAGAAACTTGTGAAAATACACTTGAGGGATTTCACATCAAGTATCCTCCTGTATTATTTTAGAACGTGAGAGAATTATTTTCTATTGAATATTATCAAATGGATTAATACTGGTTTATAACTATAAAATTCTTCAAAAGGAGCCTTATTATCTCAAATTTTAGTTGGACTTCTATTTTTCAAATAAGAAACAAAGTTAACAACTTTGGCCCAAAAATAATTGGTAATATTTTTACCTTTTAACATGCTCTGTACACATTCCACTAGGATTATGTTCTTCCTTTAAACTACTCCTTTTCTGTGTGGAGTATATGGTACTATTTATTTTTGTACACTTCCATGGGATTTGCAGTACTTGATGAACTCATTTGATATATATTCTCCCTATTGATCTGATCGAAGGATCTTTATGTATTTTTCTATTTTCTCTTCAACCATAACTGTTAAATATTTAAAATATTCAAATACATTAGTCTTATTACTTGTTAGGGTCCCGTGATTTGGTAGATTGGTAGACAAAATGACAAGGTAACATAGAACTAGTCTTTGGAGTCTTAGGACCTAGCCTTCCTGCACTCAGAGAGGGATCTCTCTATTGGGTGCAAAGGATGTGTTCTTTTTGCTCTAGGGTTTTGATTTTAAGCTAGTTATTAAGTGTTGGGTTTTTTTATTGTTTTGGTTGGGTAAGATGGTCAAGTGGAATAGGTGGAATGAGATTCTATCAAAGCCATTGGGCTATGGAGTCAAAAGAATGTCAAGAGTGTCTAAATGATGAAACAGAGTTTGTTGCAGGGCCAATTTAGCAAGGTTAATGGATACTTAAAGTGATGTATGAGGTGTAGTGAACATAAAATTTGGGAAATAATAAGAGGTCTTAAACACATATAGTTAAAAGTTACAACTCATGAGGTAGGGAAAACCATTAAGCTCAATGAACAATACTTTAAACTGATAAACATCTAAGAAAAACATTCCAGTGAAACATAGAAAGAATAAGAGCTTCTAACTTTAGAAATTCACCTTCATATTCTGGGAAAACACATAAGATAATACAAATAGCTCAATTTATGGAGAGGGAACTCATAAATAGAACATATCAAGCTATTGGGAACTCTGAAACAAGTTGGTAATCATGGAAAAAGGGCAAGATCGAACGAGACCTCTTTGACTTAACCTTGCAATCAATATTCCATGGAAAGGCTTCAAGGTAGGGTTTTGAAAACTTCAAATAAGTAGGGCATACCATGAATCATACTTGTAATCTAACATAATAACCATACATGAAACAAAAACAAGTTTTGGTGGACCTAAGCAGCAATCAAGAGTTCCTTAAGATGGCCAAAAGAGGAAAACAAAAAAGCTATAACAAACAGGACGACTGAGGTGCCTCAAAGAACACGTCTCAACCTATACTTTTATTATTTATAGCAGCCAAGAAGAATGAAAAAAAATGAGAACAAGAAAACATTAACAAGTTAAGAAGACATCACCATTCACCAAGCTATGGAATCCTGTAAACAAGCTTTTCCATCATCAAGACAAACAAACCATTCATCCACTTCACAAAACCAATTTCTTCTCCAAGCTCATAAAACCATGTATATTGCTCTTCAAGCTCATCAAATGTCAACAAAATACATAGGGGCCTCATGCTCTATTTATGGAGCAAAGGAGGACTAGGTAAATGTCAAATTTAACCATAAATGTCATTTATGGCCAAGAGACCATGCAAGGCCCAAGGAACATAATATCCTAAGAAATAAATGCCAAAATAACTATTTGCACCTAATTATAGAGTAATTTTCCTTAAAAAAATCAAAATTATATATTTGCAATAAATGAGTGTGTTTTGTTGACTTTTGGTCCAAAACACACTCGATAGCCTCTATGCGTAGCCCCACTTCAGTAGAAAATAGGGTCTTTTGTGGCTGAGTTTTGGACCCCTTCCCGATGTCGGATTTGGCTCCATGATGGCGCGTTGGAAAGCCTGATGAGTCTACTTGCCATAAATGCTTGAGTACTGTTGGTTGGGTGTCATTTGCCTGTCCAAAAACCAAATCTCCCAACACTGCTATGTGCATAGCACCTGGTCTGAAAATGAGGCAGAAATGTCAAAGACACAAATGAGTTTGTAAGGGGTAAATAAGACTCTTATACTCCTTTTTTGAAAAAATTATTTCACTATTAAAACTAACTTTCTAATGTTTGGGTTCCTTCCCACTTTTCACTAAATTTTTGTTTCTTTTGCCTTTTTAGGTGGCTAAGTCATAAGAAAAAATGGCTCTTTTCTTTGTTGGAGTATCTTGATGTCTTCCTCTAAGACTGAAAAAATCTTCAACCAGCTTAAACTGTGCTCTTTACCCTTATTTTTAAACATGAACCTTTTCATGATTTTTAACAATTGTAAACAACAGACATGTGATTATTTTTGGCATTTTTACCTTTGACTGACATTCTGTCATGTATCTCATTATAAATCAGTGAAAAAACCTTTTAGTTTGAAAACCATATCAGTTGGCACCAACAAATTTAGTATTCATGTGTGCCATCTTTGTGAGAAACATTAGGTTTTTTTATCCTTACCAATTTTCCTTTAGGTAACCATTTGTGACAGTCTTACAGAAGTGTCACTCATGGCAAATCTATCTCTTGAAAAATATACCTTTGATAAGGAAACCATTTTGGAGGCTGCTCTACTTTTTAGACTAATCATATGTTTGTTTCTTTTGATCAGTTTTCCAGTGCTATATCTTTGGTGGGAAAATCTAGCAGTTTTTAAAACATTTTGTGTCTCTCCTGGCCACTTCTGTTCTTGTAGGTGCCTACACAACTTTTTCTTTTGATCACTGTTCTTTTTTTAGTTGGACACCTCTTTTTATCAACAGTGAACCTATGATTGTCATAATTACCTCCTTGGGCAATTTTACCTCATGCTTTGCCTTATTTTGATTCTTTATTAAGACCTCTAGCTGTACTTTTGAAACTTCTGGCCTTTGTGCTGATACTCTTTGTCTTTTTGTACCTTTTGTGAGGTGGAATCAATGCCTCTTTGTCAAATCCTAGAAGGCAGCCTGAAACTCTCAGAAGCCATTTGTTGTTATGAAGGAGGCTTCATCATCATTTGTTGACCAGTTTTGTCAATTTTTCCAAACTCCTAGGTTTTAGGGCTACTTAGGAAAAAGTAAATAGTGTTGTCTTCTAAGTTCTTTGAAACTTCTCAAACTCATTTATCATTTCTAAAGAATTTTAAATGTGAACTTGATGGTGTGGAGGTGATCTTCTGTCCTTGTAACCCTAGTATTGATTCCTTGTTTGGCCAAAGTAGTCACAAACCCTGATTTTCTTCATACATATGACTTGCTGCCTTCTTTTGTTGTGGATGGTCTTCTTGTGATGGTTTTCCCTTTTACCTTACCTCTTTCTAGGCTTATTTCCATCTTGATTATTTTGCAAAAATGTGAGCAAGGGGCAGCTGTCCCTTGTAGACTTTGTGCACTAGCCCACGGAGGCCTTTCTTGAATGACCCTTTGATCAATATTGAACAAAGTTACTTGTCCTTATTCTTCTTTGATTATGGATGAAAATAGAACACTTAGAGGTAAAAGAAAAGTGACCACTAACCTTTTTTAACTTGTGCAGGAGCTTGGGGAAAAATTTGAGGAGCAAAAAACTGAATTTTTGGCCACTTTTTGGCAAACCTCGCCAAATTTCCTCTGAGCGCAGCACCACTCCATCTGTGCGTAGCGCCAATTTGCAGAGGGAATTTGGAGGCCTTATCGGTATCGGAATGAGCTCCGTGATAGCTCGTTGGAAAAAATTTTGAGTCTAATTTCAAAAAATGCTTTTGGGTTTACCTTTTATTTCCATTTACCTGTCCAAAAACTGATTTTCCCAACACTAGTCAAAAAATGTTGAATGATGGTGTAGAAATGCAGAGTGCTGGTGCAGACAACTTTTGGAGGCCTTCCTTAACTCCAAATTGATCTCATGATAGATCATGGGAAATATCTTCAAGTCTAGGCATCTTTTGACTCATCAAGCAAGTAATTTGGACACTCCATATATGAGAAAACCTTATTTTCCCAAGGTCACTCCAGTAGTGCAGAAATTCTCCTGTGACACTTGTGTTTTTCATATTGCTCCCAAACCATGATACCTGTATAAAAACTGAAGGAGGTGTTTCTTCCTGGGCCTATATTGGACAAAAAACTCTCTCACGTTTTTCAAATTCATCTCTGTTTGGTCAGAAACACAATTTGAAGAAAAATTGGTCCTAGGCGTGACACATGGCTTGTCTCTTGGAATGAATTCTTGGAAAATGATGTCGGCATGATGTTTATGAGTTGGTATGGAATTATGCTTTCTGACATGATGTATCAAATTAATCCTTTTATCTTGTCCCTCCTTTTCATATCAAACCCTAGCTTAGTTGGAAGAGGAAATTAGGGTTTGGTGTAGGGGATTTAGGACTACCTTATAGAGGGAGGGGAATGAAGGGGTTAAGGGTTGTCTAAATTCTTGGGGAAATTTTGGCATCTCACTAGTTATTCAAATGTTGATTTTAATGGTGATAAAGAGCATGGGTTTCTACTTTTGGTTATTTTATTAGTCTTGGATCAGTAATTGTCACTTGGAGATCACAAAAGCAATATGTACCTGTTGATTCTCTCACTGAAGATGAATATGTTGCTACAACTCGAGCTATATAAGAAACCATTTGGCTTCGGAAAATACTTGAAGATTTGAATGCCTCTCTTTGTTGACAACACTTTTGAAATTCAATTGGCCAAGAATCCACGATTACATGATCAAACCAAACATATCAACACAAAATATCATTTGATTTGACATCATGTAGAGGCCAAAACAATTCATTTGACACATTTTCCTACTTCATAGAAAATTGCATATATTTTTACCAAACCATTTGGACATGAAAAGTTTGAAAATTTCATAATTCTACTTGGCATGTCAGATTTCCCTTCGGATTAAGGGTGGATGTTAACCAATCCTTCAGGATAACCCTATATATTAATAGTTAGCATTATCATTTTTTCTTCTATTTCTTGTTATGGAGAATTTATTCATACATAACGCCCCTTTGGTTTTTTCTTGTATAAATATTATATTTCTAAATGAATAATACAATTGTAATTATGGAGTTTATTCATAGACCTGTCTGTTGAAAAATGTAATTAGGTTCAGTCTTCAGAATGACATATGTAATCATGATTTTATGTATTTGATGTAAAGAGAAAAATAAGATTATTATTGTTATTTCTTGAGGCATGGGTTTCATGTACAAGGCTATTTGATTTATAGGTCAAGCACCCATTGAGTGCTTCTAGGGATTGGCATTGATTCTACAAGTCAATTGAGTCATTTCCATGTATGGAAGACCCTCTTGGGCATGTTACATATTGTAAAAGAAAATTTATGTAAATTTAAAAGTGAAAAATAGATCCTCCAATACCTTGTCATCATACAAAGAACAAGTCGGTCTCATTAGACAACTATTCAACCTCCAAGGAATAATATATATATATAATTCATTGACCTCATTCAAGGCATTCACTCGCTTAAGCATCAAGAAGTTTGATCAAGCTATAAGAAGAAGACTGATACTTAGAAAATGAAGGAATAGGAAATAACTTTAGGAACTATTTCTGGTCTCAATCATCTCACACATGCAAGAAAATTAGGGCTACGATGCCTTCCTTCAAGTATGCTTTTGAAAAGTGATATCCACCCATGTTTTTTGCATGATTTTGCACATGGTTTTGGGGTACGATGGTTTTCAGCCCCTGGTATTTTTTAGATCCGGTCAAGGGAACTACGGTTATGTTCTAATCCAGGGTTAATGGATTTGGGTTTATGTATTCTTTGGCATGTATATATATGTGTTGTAACACTAAAAGGAATATAATGAAAAATCAAGTTGGTCATCCCGATTTGGGATCCAGGGGAAAATCTCTGTGTTTATCTGTTTTATGTTTTATGCTCTTGCTATTGTTTATTTTCTGTTATAAGATTCGTGTGTAGATAATTTATGTTCAAGGTTAAAACCTACATTTGGTATCAGAGTTGTTTCGGCTTCAAGGGGATGCCTTTGCTGCTGATGGTTTTTTGCTCGGGCTTGAGGTAGACCCTGTTTAATGGGAGATCTACGGGATCGATTCTTGCGGTGAAAGACGATGGCAAACAGTGGGAAGATAGAGATCAAGAAATTTAATGGTCAGAGTTTTGAGTTATGGAAGCTCAAGATGGAGGATCTACTGGTGGATAAAGATTAGTGGATTGCGGTAGATCTAGGTACTAAACCAACGGCAATGTCAGATGAAGACTGGAAGAAAATGGATCAGAAGGCTAAGAGCACAATATGGTTGTGTGTCTCAGATTCAGTATTGTTGAATGTATCTAGGGAAGCTACGGCGAAAAATTTGTGGGAAAAAATTGGGACTTTGTTCCAATCTAAGTCTCTGGTGAATAAGTTGTTCCTGCGGAAAAAGCTGTATAACCTAAGGATGAAGGATGGAGACTCGGTGACAGAGCATCTGAATGTCTTCAATATTGTGGTAAGTTAGTTGTCATCTGTTGATATTAAAATCTCAGATGAAGATAAGTGCATTAGTTTATTGTGTTCTCTACCAGACTCGTGGGACAGTCTGGTTATTGCAATAGGTAGCAATACAACTACCTTGAATTTTGATGACATTGTCTCAGCCTTGTTGTCGGAGGAAATGAGACGGAGAAATATGGAGGGCTAGAATGGAGATGCCTTATTTGTATGAGGAAGGTCCCAAAACGGAAACAAGAATAAGGTTTCGAGTGGGAGATCCAAATCTAGAGGGAGATCTAAATCTCCTGGAAAGTTTGTAAAGGTGTGCTGGAAATGCGGAAAGGAAGGGCACTACCAAAAGGAGTGAAAATCTAACGCTCCTGAGAAAGGAAAGGGATCTGATGATGCTCCTTCTGCAGAGGCAAAAACCACCTCGGATGAAGGTGGGGATGTGTATTTTGCTTCTTCTTCAAATACACATGTAGATCACGAGTCATGGTTGATTGACTCAGGTGCATCCTTTCACTTCACTCCCCATAGGGAGTGGTTTTGCGAGTATGAGAAATATGACGGTGATGTCTTCCTAGGGGATGATAGGAACGCCAGAATCATCGGACATGGAAAGGTCAAGCTGAAGCTACAAGGTGGAAGGATTAGAACACTTCCTGGTGTTTTGCATATTCCTGCATTGGCCAGAAATCTTATTTCTGTAAGCAAGATGGATGATGCAGGTGTAAAAATAGTGTTCGAGAAGGATGCCTGCAAGATGGTTCGGGGAGCACTGGTATTAATGTAGGGAGTTTGAACTGGAACTTTGTACAAGCTACAAGGTAGCACTGTTATTGATGGGTGTAACGGTTATGTGGTTCCTGAAAGTGAAGCGGAAAGCCTAGCTGTCTCTGGAGAAAAGACCATGCTATGGCATCAAAGGCTTGGATATATTGGAGAGAAGGGCCTTCGGATATTACATAGAAATGGTATGGTAGAAGGTATGTCTAATTGCTCTCTGGATTTCGATTTCTGTGAACATTGTGTGTATGGGAAGCAAAATCGGGTGAGTTTTCCTTCTGGTGCTAAGAGGGCGAACAAAATATTAGAACTTATGCATAGTGATGTGTTTGGACCTATGTCAGTTCCGTCACTGGGAAAGTCTGTGTACTATGTTTCATTCATAGATGACTTCTCAAGGAATACATGGATATATTTCTTGAGGAAGAAATCTGAAGTCTTTGACAAATTTAAAGAATTTAAGGCTCTGGTGGAAAACTAGACAGAGAAGAAGATAAAGGCGCTGAGGAAAGATAATGGTGGGGAGTTCTACAAGAAGGAATTTGAAGAGTTATGTAAGAAGTGTGGTATAGCACGGCAGAAGACTACTCCATACACACCTCAGCAAAATGGAGTTGTAGAAAGAATGAATATAACATTGATGGAAAAGGCAAGAAGCATGCTCAGTGGTACCGGGTTAGGACAAGAATTCTGGGCAGAGGTAGTGGAGACTGCATGCTATCTGGTTAACAGATCACCTTCATCAGTGTTGGAGGATACGACTCCACATGAGGTATGGACTGGTAAGAAACCCTCTCTTTCACATTTAAGGGTATTTGGATGTGATGCATATGTACATGTTCCAAAGGAGAAAAGGACCAAGTTGGATAATAAATCTGAAAGGTGCATCTTTATTAGGTATAAGGATGGTTTAAAGGGTTACAAGCTTTGGAACCCAGAAACAAGGAAGGTTGTGTACAGTCGAGATGTGGTGTTTAGAGAGGTGAAAGATGTTGTTACACATGAAGTCCTACCAAAGGAACCTGAGAAGATAGAGTTTGAGCTAAAGGAGGATGAATCAGACCTTATAGCAGAAGAAGATTCAGAAGAGGAAGAGCCACAAACTCCAGCTTTGAGAAGATCAGTTCGGGAAAGAAGGCAACCAGAAAGGTACAGTCCATCTGCTTTCTGTCCAGGTTTTGCCTTAACTATAACTGATGATGATCCCAGAACTTTCAGGGAGGCAGTAGATTTAGAGGATGGAAAACTTTGGAAGGAGGCCATGATTGATGAGATGGCATCCTTGCAGAAAAATGAGGCATGGGATCTGGTGGAGTTACCGGAAGGAAGGAAGCCCATCAGGAGAAAATGGGTGTTTAAGAAGAAGATGAATGTAGAAGGCAAGGTGGAGAAATACAAAGCTCGTTTGGTAGCAAAAGGTTATTCCCGGGCGTCGAGAATTGATTTTGGTGATATTTTTTCTCCTGTTGCTAAAGTTACTTCTATTAGATTACTTTTATCTGTTGCTGTTGCATTTGATTTTGAGATAGAACAGATGGATGTGAAGACAATTTTTCTTCACAGGGACCTAGAAGAGGAGATCTACATGAAGCAACCTGAAGGCTTTATGGTGAAGGGTAAGAAAGAACTGGTATGCAGGTTGAAGAAGTCTCTGTATGGGTTAAAACAGTCACCAAGGATGTGGTATTAGAAATTTGATACCTATATACAGGGACTTGGCTTCACTAGAAGCAAGGAGGATCACTGTGTTTATTTTAAATTAATTAGTGATCATGTTATTTATTTGGTCTTGTATGTGGATGATGTGTTGTTGATTGGAAATGACAAAGAAATTATCCAAGATTTGAAGACCCAACTGTTCTCCAAATTCGACATGAAGGATCTTGGTGCTGCAAACTATATTTTGGGCATGGAAATTAAGAGAGATCGGGCAAAGAGGAAGCTCTGGTTAAACCAGAGGAAGTATGTCGAGACTATACTGCAGAGGTTCAATATGCAGGATAGTAAACCGGTGAAGGTTCCTATTCCTGTAGGTGTAAAGATGTCTGCTGAACAGTGTCCCAAGACACAAGAAGAAGAGGAGTATATGTCCCGTGTTCCATATTGAAGTGCAGTGGGTAGCTTGATGTATGCAATGGTCTGTACTAGACCAGACATTGCACATGCAGTGGGAGTATTGAGCAGGTTTATGTCAAACCCAGGGAAGGAGCATTGGACAGTAGTGAAGCAAGTTTTCAGATATTTACGTGGCACTAGTGATTATGGCTTGTGCTACCAGGGAAAACCAGGATTGGAAAGAATGTTGGACATTCGTGGTTTTGTTGATGCAGACTGGGCTGGAGATCTGGACCAAAGAAGATCTACAAGTGGGTATGTGTTTAGCCTATTTGGAGGCGCAGTCAGCTGGATGAGTAAAAGACAGTCTGTAGTGGCTCTTTCAACTACAGAGGCAGAATACATAGCAGCCACTCATGCAAGCAAGGAAGCAGTTTGGTTGCAGAGATTGTGTTCAAGTATGGGGTTGGTACAACAAGCTATAAGGATAGACTGTGATAGACAAAGTGCAATTTTCTTGGCTAAGAACCCTGCTTATCATTCAAAGACAAAGCACATTGATGTTCAATATCACTTTGTTAGAGATATGGTTGACACTAAAAGGGTGTTGCTGGTAAAGGTGGACACTTTGAAGAATGTTGCAGATGCATTGACGAAGTCTGTGAGCACTCAAAACTTCTCTTCGTGTAGAGAAATAATGGGTGTTGAAGAATTGGCCCAATGACTAATCTCTCATGTGGCCCCCTGTGGAAAGAAAACAACAAGTGGGAGAATGTTAGGTATGTGTTATATTCTTTCCACGACTAGCCCCACGCGCTATACGTTGCGTCGGGTGTAGCAGGGGGGGCACGAGGGGCGAGGCAGCCCCCACTGTTGGGGTCTGGGGCAGCGCCCCGGCAAAAAAATTGTTTGGTGTGAGAACCCACTCATAGGTGTGAGAACCCCTGGTATTTTGTAGATCCGGTCAAGGGAACTACGGTTATGTTCTAATCCAGGGTTAATGGATTGGGGTTTATGTATGCTTCGGCATGTATATATATGTGTTGTAACACTAAAAGGAATATAATGAAAAATCAAGCTGGTCGTCCCGATTTGGGATCCAGGGGAAAATCTCTGTGTTTATCTGTTTTATGTTTTATGCTCTCGCTATTGTGTATTTTCTGTTATAAGATTCATGTGTAGATAATTTATGTTCAGGGTTAAAACCTACAGTTTGGGAAGTTTGGTCCTCAGAAAAAGAAGAAGAGTGACATGTCGAAGATCCAATGCTATGGTTGTCAGTAATATGGGCATTTCAAGAGATATTTTATGAAACTCAACAAGGACAACAAGAAAATAAAATAAAGGATTGAAGCTCATATCCTCGAATAAATAGATGAAAGTGATGATAAGAAACCCAAGAAGGAAGGAATAGATATTCACTATTAAGGCCTCTTGTGTACATAGCATGGATAATTAAGAGGTAAAAATACCTCTATTATGGTTTTTGAAGATGAAAACCATTAAAATTATGATAGGATGCATCATATTAAGAGATGGCATTATTTTAGAATCATATGATTGAAGCAAGAGATCATGACATCATTATAGAAGCTTCAAAGGATGGTTGAAGTATAAGTCTACGTGGATGTAAAAATAATCATAGAAAGGAAGTAGCTCTTGGTAACAACTTTGAAAGCATACATTGTATATATGGTTGAAATAATGTCATCTAGCATGATATAAAATAAAAATAATTCATCATACATCATCATTATTAAAGAGGAGCATTTGCAAGTTGAGGATAATCAAGGTCCTTCGTTGGAAGGATCACCTCTACTTGGAAGAAGAAAGTGTCTCACTGATCATGCCACAGTGTGCATGACCTATTTTTTAGAAGGATGATGGAATGATGACATAGGAATGCATCATGGTTGAAGTACCTTCAAGCAAGGAAAGGAATTTTTTGAAGGAAGTATAAATGACCAAAAGTGATTCAAATTCTCTCCGCTACCAGAAGTAGCCAAGATATTTTACTTTTGTGATGTCAGCAAAATTGCATGTGAAAGAGTATGAAAAACCAAATGTGCATACTTTGAAGAAGAGGAAACATAAATACAACCATCAAATTAAATAACACACACAAGTTCATAATGGAGTTCACCCAGTGTGGGTTACATCTTCGGGCTCGGTTTCAAGAGTGGGGAGGTCACTTTATTAAATGTTGAAAGATGATGATGAGTACATGATGTATTATTTGTCAATACAAGGAATAACTCTCTTAACTAGAGTGGCATGTCTCTCCATGAGACTCTTATATAAGAACTCTCACTCATAAAAACTCTTCTTCAACATGACAAATATCAAACTCTCACATGAAGTGGCATACAAGGATCCTCCAACAAAATGAAAAACAAGGATCTCGACATCAAATAATCATCTCATAAAAAATCAAAAGAAGACATGGCATCAGTGCATCGTATACCTCCACTTACGGGGATGGCCTAAAAATGCACAACATTGTTGAATAAATGGACTACGTAGTTGAATTCCTAGTTAAAAAACATAAAATGTGATTGTAAACTTGACCCCCTTCTGACTCAGTCAAATCTGGACCCTTGGGAATCTAAAAGATTCCCCAAAGATTCATTCCCACTGGTTGACAAGAATTCGACTTCCCAAATGAAAAATATGATCACACCATCGCGTTCCTTATGAAAAAATGATAAAAATGACTATAAAGTAGGCACAGTTCTAAAATTGTCAATTTTGGCCCACTGGGGAATCTTTCAGATTCCATACAAATTCCTGCATCGAGGTTCCACCTTCATGGTTTTTCCCTCAACATTATACTTCTGAAAATTTTTTCGCTCATATCAAAAAACATATCATGCCATCATACTCTTGGAAAAATTTTGGTTAATTTGAGTATAAACTTGGCATGATTCTACCTTTGTCGAAAATTGGCTCAAGGGAATCTTAAAGATTCCTCTGCTTATGGTTCCACCACTCCTTCGTCTACGTGCACACTCAAGGTTCCATGAATGATATGGGTTTCACGTTGCTCTCTCATTCTGGTTAAATGGAAAAATTGGTTCTTCTATAAATCCCAGGCGGAGTTTACAAAACCCAATTGTATGGCATGTTGGTTACATTTAGCAATTGGTTGGGGGTGGCTCGGTTCTAACCCGCGGCCCACTCATCTGTATCCAAATGTGGCATGTTTTTTTTTTGCGTGGTGTTTAGTTTGGGAATGGGGTCGTCGCATTGGGTTGGTCAGTCAACGCAGGTTCAAATCCCATTGGCCGCACATGTTTTCGTTGTGTAGCAACCTTCAGGCTTATATATATTATCATATATGGTGACAAGGTGGCCGGGCTTGACCACCCGTCGTCCATACATATTATTCATTGGATTTGGGGTGGGTTCCTCCTCACTAAGTAGCATTTTGTCTTCCAAAAGCATAAACACAAACAACAATATTTTGTAATCCCTTGTTTGCACAACAAGTTTCTTAACAGGCCACACTTCCTTCTCCTTCACCTTTGTTCTTCAAAGCCATAAGTGATGAACCAACACGTCTGTCCTCTGCAAACCTATAGTACATATTTGCAAAATATATGTTCAACTACATGACCTATCATGACCCAAGAAAACCCCATACTTTCCAAGAGTTTTATAACACACTCTTTGGCCAATTTTACATCAGACTCGTAATAGAAACCAATACCCGAGCTATCAACTTAAAAATTCCAAAAAGATCGCTATAATGCATTAATAAGTGACAAAAAACACTTCATTACTTTTACAATAATTTTGCAATATGTGATTTACAAAATGCATCCATGACAAGCTATTATCTCTAAAAAAACCATCTCTCACTCAACAAAGTGAATGGGTCATATTTATGTAGTTTTTTCGCTTGTTGAACAACTTTTCCAAATGGTTCCTGCATAAGCATTGTGTCCTTGAGATGTTGTTCTAGATGGAGCTCCCAACAGATGGCTCTTTGATGTCCACCTCTCTTGCAATGATTGCGAAAATTCTTCTTCCTCCATACTTACTTAACCTTATTCCTTCCCTGATGTGGAGAAGGCCTTTCACATCTCATCCTCTTTCTTTGTACCATCCTCTTCCAACACATGGAAACAACATGGTTATAGAAGCGAAAAAAACTACATGGTTTTCTATGCCACAGTTTATGTTCATCATTAATAATCTGCTTGTAATCAAAAGGAACATTAGAATAACAAGACCTCTTATACATTTCTTGGTTTTCTCTGGTACATGCCTGGTTATGAGAGCTTACCTTAGATATTTCTCTACAATGTGCATTGTCATGGGAATATTGTGATGTGCTCCCATCATTCTCTTTCCTTCATGATTTGGGAAATGGCTTGGATTATTTTCCTAAATACCCCTTACTTTTGTTTCCTTCAATTATTATCCTTTAGTCTACCCCAATCTTGAAATGGGTACCTCACAGATTCTAACAGAAATAGCATCATGTGTAAATGAAACTAAAGAATTACCAACATTGTTTACCTCAATTATTAATTCTGAAGTATGTGATGATGACCTCACTAAGCCTTCATTGTGCTCCAACTTTTCCAAGGCCTATTTTGTGGCTCGTAATTGATGTTGCAATCTCTACTTATCCTCTTCTACTTCTTGTAGAAGTCTCCTTAATTAAAAATTTTCTACTTGAAGGTCCTGAGTGATCTCCTCATTTAAATGATGATAACAATTTGAATAAGAATAATATCCACTCAAAGATGGAGATGGAGCATCTTCCTCTTCTCTCTCTTTCTCATGTTCCTCCTTTTTCATTTTCTCTTCACAATCTGCATACGTTATATCTACCATGTGTGCCATACTTAAGAGTTCCTCGTAGATATATTTGTGATCCTCCATTTTCCTACTTGTTGCATTTTCAATATTTGGTTATCATTCACACTCACAATTATCATCAGCAAGAAGACTGCTCTAATACCAAACTTGGTCTGGATTCTCTCAGCTACCAGAATTAACCAAGATCTTTTACTTTTGTTATGTTAGTATAATTTCATGTGAAATAGTATGAAAAACCACATGTGCATGCTTTAAAGAAGAGGAAGCATAAAGACAACCATCAAATCAAAGAACACACACGAGTTGATAACGAATTTTACCCAATGTGTGTTACGTCTCTGGGCCCAATGTAAAGAGTGGGGAGGTCGCTTGATTAAATGTTGCAAGATGATGATGAGTACATGATGTATTCTCTGTCAATAAAAGGGAGAACTCTCTTAACTATAGTGACATGTCTCTCCACGAGACGATCTTCTATAATAAATCTCACTCACAAAAACTCTTCCTCAACATGAAAAACAAGGATCATGACATCAAATCATCATCTCAGAAAAAATCAGAAGAAGACATGGAATCGATACATCTTATACCTCCACTTCTAGGGATGGCCTGAAAATGCACAACTCTATTGAATAAATGGACTACACGGTTGAGTTCCTAGCGAAAAATCATGAATTATGACTATAAACTTGACCCCCTTCTGACTCTGTCAAATATGTACCCTCGAGAATCTCAAAGATTCCTTCCCGCTAGTTGACTGGAATTCAATTTCCCGGATAATAAATATGATCACACCACCGCATTCCTTGCGAAAAACTGAGAAAAATGAGGATAAATTCGGTCTGGTTTTGAAGTTGTCAATTCCGAACAACTAGGGAATCTTTCATATTCCATGCAAATTCATGCGTCAAGGTTCCACCTTCATGGTTCCACTCTTAACATTCTGCTTCTAAAAATTCTACTGCTCATTTCAGAAAATTGATCATGCCATCAGACTCCTGGAAAAAATATAGTTAATTTGAGTATAAAATTTGCATGATTCTACCTCTATAAAACATTCGCTCAAGGGAATCTTAAATATTCCTCCAAGATTCCTCTAGTCATGGTTCCACCACTCCTTGGTATGCGTGCAGGCTGAAGGTTCCATGAATGCTCTAGGGTTTCTCGATGCTCTCTTGTTCTTTCTCTGTTGTAGTTGAATCGAAAAATTGGTTCATATATAAATCTCGGGTGGAGTTTACAAAACCCACCCATCTAGAATTATGGTATCATTTAGCAATTGGTTGGGGGTGGCCTAAGTTCTGACTCGTGGCCTACCTATATGTCTCCAAATGTGGCATGTTTGTTTTTGGTGCAGTGTTTAGTTGGGGAATGGGGTCGTCGCATTGGGTGGGCTGGCCACCGGCCAACATAGGTTCAAATCCTACTAGCCCCACATGTTTTCTTGGGTAACAACCTTCAGGCTTATATATATTAACGTATATGGTGATAGGGTGGCGGGGTTTCACCACCCACCATCCATACATTATTCATTGGAGTTGGGGTAGGTCTATTGGGACCACCCTTTTTTAATAATTTTTTTTGTTTTCTTTTAACAAAAAATTCAAAAATTATGGGCCGAATTTTGGGGGTCACCTGAAAAATTAAGTAGGTGACAATTTCACCCTTTCTGACCACTATAGACTGTAATCGTGAAGTTCCAATTTGTTGCCTAGTTAGTGCTCGCAAAATTTACCATGCCTCGATATTTGGCAAGCCTCCAAATTTAGCTAGTGCTCTGCTAAATTTAGCCAATGTTTCATGGTTGACAAAAGCTTTGACTGGTCATAACTTTCACATATGATGTTGGATTGAGGTGTTGTTTACGCAGTTGGAAATATAGCGACAAGATCTTCGATCTAACCCTAGTTTCGTTGCAATTCAAAAAATTTGATTTTTGAGCTTTTCCAAAGCCACCTGGATCAAAAAGGAGAAAAGAGGTATGTATATATTTGATAGATTAAGTCATGTCATCATGTAGTTGTAGATAGCATGGGTGAATGCTCTAGGAAGAAATATTGGTAAGATGTGTGAAGGCAAGTGTCTTGAGCTAGTTCACATATTTACAAGATGAAATAAACATAATATGTCCTCATATGGAATATGAGGTGGTTGAAAAAGATGAAGGAACTATGTATAGAAGTTACTAGGAAGAAATATATGAATAAAGAAAGAATATTTCGTGAAATATGCAACTGTAGGCGCATAAGATAAGTGGCTAACATCCCATGATTAAAAGAATTGGTTGTGGAATCTCCATAGAGAAGGTACGAAAACTCTAATGAAGTTTGTAAAAGAAGGATAACTTGACATTAAATGTCTTGGATATGTGTTTATAAATGTGCAGGATGTTGATGTTGCAAACAAGAAGATGTTATGATGAAAGACCATCATAAAAGGTAACTTTGATTTGATGTTCAATTTTATTTTTAAACAAAATCTGGCTGGTTTGATACAGGGCTACCGAAAGAGAGTTTTAGATGTCACCTACAGCTGATACTTATGAGTATGGGTGGAATATCATGAAAGTAACAGGACTTGGAAATGGTAGTTGGATGAAGAAAAGTCAGATGTGGACTAGATAATCACTTTCCGGTGAAGAGAAGGATGACATGATAGATGGTTCAACGCTATGGTTCATTGAAGGAAAGTGATGGATGGTCGATGCCCTATGAAGAAAAACCTAAAATATGAAGGCTCCACGATGATCAAGATTAAATTCATGACATCTAAAGGAGGAGCTATACAAGCAGCTACAGGTACCATGATATCCACCAAAGAGCATAAATTTGCTGCCGAAAACAAGACCCGAGTTAAGAGGGAGCTTGGAAAAGTCCTTGGATAAGAGGGAGATTTGATATAATTATTTTATAGGAATGAGTATATCTTCCCTAGTTAAGAGGAAGAGATAGACACATCATTCTTGTTTTCATATTGTGAAGAAATAATGGAGGATTGGGTAAGCATCTGAGACTGATTCCAATACTCTTTGAGGATGAGGTAGGGCATCCAAGACAAGAGTATTCAAAGAGGAAATTCCTTGAGGATGTTTTATTCCAAGATAGGAATTTTTCTAAAAGGACATACCCTGTGAACACCTTATCGGAATCTAGATTGGGGGCAAAAATTTTCTAAAACTTCAAAGTGCTCAGAATTGCTCCAAACTAGGATGATCGAATAGGTCTCGTCGCCAGGAATCTGGCACACTTTGTTTCACTTAAAACAGAGTCTATATGAGGAAGTTGGAGCTTGTTGTTCATTTTCCTAAACAGCTAAAAAAATTGCAGAAAAGGACAGAAAGGTGACATGGCATCCTATTCAGCAAAAAGGAATATTCTAGGAATATTTCTTCATTTCACCCAACGACACTATGCCAAGTGTCAATTCGTGGTTGGTGGCTGAGTGGGTGATTTTTTTTGTTTTCATTGGAGTTAGGAAGAGCCAATGGGAAGAGGACATGTGGCAAGCCCGAAGGCTGCCATGTGCCCCTCCCCCCCTTCCAAGGTAGAAATATGGTAAAGTTTCATGGTCGAATTAATATATATATTGGAGCAAATGTTATTGGCGAAATGGCTGGGTCGAACCCAGGACCTCCCCCATACAACCCAAATGACATACCACCAAGCCACGCCTTTAGATCTTAATAAGAATGCACATTAGCTTATATTTAAGTTTTTACAATGTTTATGGCGGAGGTGTATGGGGGCCAGCCCCAACGCAAAGGAATGTGGCCAAGAACCATAGCGGAGGGCCAAAACAAATGCACGCATTAGCCATTAAATATGGGTTAATTAACCCATAAACATAATTATGTGTGTTAATCCGATTTAATTTGGATTTTGTTTAAAAACGAACATAGAGCGCTAACCTCCATTTAAAACTACACTTAACCTTAATTAAACCATTGCTTAATTCAGTGGAGAAAATGGCGAAGTCACTAATTGCAGCGCCACTTCCACATTTGGCAGTGCTAATGGGAGTTTCTCCAAATTTAGTGGAGGTTTCCTAGGCCAAAATTGAATTAGGCATAACTGGAGAATTTTTCGACCAATTTTGGCTCAGAAAGAATCATTCCTAGATGATTTTGATGCTTTGCGCATGATGGTGTAGGTTTCAGAGGCGTAGGAGCACTTATGTAAATTATTTTTCCACTTTGAATATTAAAGAAGCCTAGGGCCACCAGGAGAGGAGGTCATCCCTAGTCCACTTGAAGACATTTTTTAGAGCTTGAAGAGTCTACTTTGAGGTTTTTGGGTCTTCTGAATCCAATGGAGTAGATTGTAAACACATTGGAGCACTATAGGTGCATGTAATCAGAAATCTTACCATTAATCCAAAGAGTTCCTATCCACTTGATGCAGGTCCATGGAGAAGTAGCCCAGGAGGGGTGAACTCTATTATCATCTATTGTGTAATGTGTTTGTTGTGTATTATTTCTATGCAATTTACTTGTTGTACATGTGTTTTTAACATCTAATTTACTTAAGAAATTGCTCATAAAAAACACAAAACTTGACACATAAACCCTCAAATAACTGGCTAATTTGAGACGATCCTAAACACATTTATTTATTATTGATGAGGGAGCTAGCACAACAAAAATAGTTTGCCCATATTCAGATACAACTGGTATCGGAGCATAGTTTAGCTCATTTTAGCCTTGAGATTTTCCAAGGTTAGCTACGTAATTAGCTATTTTTTTTGTATTTGTAGGAGGAGAATTTAACTTTGTGCAAGTTTGTGTGTGAAGAGAAGTTCAAGATTGAGGACTTAGCTCTCAAATCACAACAAATAATATTTGTATGCATTACAAGTGATGGAAACTTCATCAAGAATTGTTTCTAGTTAATCTTCCTTGGAAAAACTCTTTGATAAAGAGATGTTGTAGAAGCTCTACATCATGAATGATATGGTGCAAAAGATGTATGAATATAAGAAGGAGAGCACTATACTTCAAGGAGGAGAAGCAAGAGCTTCTTGAAAAGTTGCATGAGATGGAGACTCGTCTTCATATTACAAAAGAAAACATGGCCAAGTATGTGCATGAAAAAGAGGTATGAAAAACAATTTTATCTTCAATTTCCTCTCAAGATGAATGTTTTGGTGCTTTTGAAAGACACATTAGAGGAATAGGGTCCAAATTATTGATGAATATGGGATATGAAGGTAAAGGGTTAGGCAAACATGCACACGGCATAGTTGAGCCAATTTTGGTTGAGGAAAGGCCTAGGTATTTGGGTCTTGGTTATGGAAAACATAATGGAGAATGCTCCAAAACCAAGGAGGAACATTAAAGTGTTCCAAGAAGGACTTTCTTTACATGTTAATTACCTCAAGCTTGTGAAGTTTGTGTTCATGAGGAATGCAAAAGTTTTACACCCACTTTGCAAGAAGATGCTCATAAGCATGCAACTTATGGAAATGGAAAACAAGAGGATGTAGAAAGCTCTAAATTCATTGAATCCATTGTTACTATTCCAAAGAGAGCCACTACCTCATCTAATTCATCTCCTCAAGAAGGTGACAAAGGTGAATGTGCAAGGTATAAATCTTCCTTTAATCAGGTTGCTTTTGATTATGATAAACATGGTAAATATTCACATAATATTTGGAGAAAGTTTACATGTTATTTTTGTGGTTTGAATAACCATAATGTTTCGAGATTTTGGAAGAATATAGCCATGCACAGGAAAATTTCTAAACAACGGAGACAGAAAGCCAAAGGTCCACTGGATAATGGAAACCATGTTGAAAAGAAGATGTAATTGTTTTTCACTCATTTCCATAAGCAAAGTCATCTTGTAGACATGTTTTGGACTTTGTATCCAACAATTCATCCATGAAATTTGAAGAAGGTCGAGAGAGAGATTGATAAGAATGGAAGAGAGGATTCCATACTTTATGTGGGTAAGGATGATTCACATGATGAAGTACAGCTGAAAGAATTTCCTTTGAAACGGTTTCAAAAGAAATGGTTAGATTTCTTAACCAATTAATGCCTTGCATTTATTTTGATGATTGATGCAAAATCTTCCCTTATTTGATGCATTTCTTTGCCAATTGAATGCGTTTATTTTCTCTTGAAAGTATGTTTCATGTTGCATGAAGCAAGATGTTGGAAAAGTGGAGTATATTGACTCACTATTATTGCAGCAAAATTAGTCATTTTAGTTGTTTAAGTACTTGTACATACAAATGGGATTTTTGTATTTGTGATAGTACTTGCAAGAGAGTTGAAGAATTTTATACATGAATGAGAGTTTGTGTGTGTGAATAGCAAAATTGTGGTCGATTTCTTTGTTTATCATGTATGTTTGTCAACTTGAGAATGTTGAATTTGCACATGCATCAGTGTCAGCTTGTGTTGGTCGACTGCGTGTTACATGCATGTCATATTGACTTGGAAGAGTTGATTTTGTCTCCAAATATGAAAGGGATATGTTGACAAATTGTTTCAAGCGATGTGAAATTATTTTTGTTTTGGGAGAAGAATCATCAAGTTATTGAAAAAAGCATGTACAATATATTTTCTTTGACTTGAGATTCAGTTGTTTGAAGATTCATGTTTTGTCGACTTGTGTTTAGTCGATGGTTTTCACACCAAGATTTAAGAGTACATGGTGATGTTCACATGATGTGACATTTGTTGCTTTTAAGGAGAAAAATAAATTGGTCATTAAGTGGTGTTTCTTGCATGATGTGTTTTCAAGATTAATGGTTGTGCTCGTGATAAGATGTCGTGGGATTTTGGAAGGTCCACTCTTGAGCGAGAAGCTCATGATTAGCCTTCATTCTCAAATCATGGCATGAGAAGCATGTCAATACTGGAGGATGATGGAATCAAGCAGCAAAAAGTGGACAAGATGCAAAAAAATTTGCAGCCAAAGCAACAACCATTGTACACCGTTTGATGTGTTGACGTGAAGAAGCAAAAGAGATGGCGAATGCATTCTTCTAGATGTGGAATTTGGAACCACGGAGGTAAACTGAATGGTCATTTATTTTCTTATGATTACTGGTATTGGAACTCATTGTTGTAGTTCACTCAGACGGGCTTAACTTTGAAAAGTGGTTTCCAAGGAGAAGCTTGCATCAAATGCATGTTTGTGCAAAGGAGGAACAGGATTCTCAATGGAAATTCCATTAGTCAGTTTTCCAAGAATTGAGGGATTGCTTTGGTAAAAAAAGGTGTTTAATTAGCAGCAAGCAGCCAACAAGTGTTGGATTGGGTCAGCTGAAAAAGGAGAATATTGGTTGAAGTCCCAAGCCATTTGCAAGGCAATGCATGTCAGTGAACCCAAGTGGTTTTCATGGAGACTTCTCCAAGTATAATCAAGTTGATAGAACTTGGGAAAGAGAATATTATTCTACTCTCATCATATAACCAACTTTTGTGGGTCCAAAATCCTGCCAGTGGGAAGGAGTGATCGAAATCTGGATTGGGGGAAAAAAATTTCTAAAAATTCAAAGTGCTCAAAATCCCACCAAACTAGCATGACTGGATAGGCCTTGTAACCAAGAATCTGGCACACTTAATTTCACTTAAAATGGATTCCATATAAAGAATATAGAGTGTATTGTTCGTTTTCCTAAATAGTTAAAACAATTGCAGAAAAGGACAGAAAGGTGACATGGCAACCTGGTCAGCAAAAACGAATATTCTAGGAATATTTATTCATTTCGCCCAATAACACTAGGCCAAGTGTCAATTCGTGGTTGGTGGCTGAGTGGGTGATTTTTTTGTTTTTCATTGGATTTGGGAGGAGCCAATGGGAAGAGGACATGTAGCAAGCCTGAAGGTTGCCACGTGCCTCCCCCCCCAAGCCCCCTCTAAGGCCAAAATATGGTAAAGTTTCATGGTCAAATTAATATATATATATATATATATATTGGAGAAAAATTTATTGGCAGAAGGGTGGGGTCGGACCCATGACCCCCCCCCCACAAAACCCACATTACATACCACCAAGTCATGCCTATAGATCTTAATAAGTGTGGGCATTAACTTATATTTAAGTTTTTATAATGTTTATGGTGGAGGCGTATGGGGGCCAGCCCCAACTCAAAGGACCATGCCCCAGAACTGTGGGGGAGGGCCAAAACAAATGCGCATATTAGCCATTAAATATGGGTTAATTAACCCATAAACATAATTATGTGTGTTAATCTGATTTAATTTGGATTTTGTTTAAAAATGCTCTTAGAGCGCTAACCACCATTTAAAACTGCACTTAACCTTAATTAAACTAGTGCCTAATTTGGCAGAGAAAATGGCGAAGTCCCTAATTTTAGTGCCACTTCCACATTTGGCGATGTCAACTGGATTTTCTCTAGATTTAGTGGAGGTTTCCTAGGTGAGAATTGAATGAGGC
Organism: Pinus albicaulis; assembly: GCA_034641835.2. NCBI lineage: Eukaryota > Viridiplantae > Streptophyta > Pinopsida > Pinales > Pinaceae > Pinus > Pinus albicaulis. Next base: position 22,979,859 of record MU968382.1, on the reverse strand, counting down.
ATAAATGAAGCATTTTTCGACCAATTTTGGCTCAGAAAGAGTCATTCCTAGATGATTTGGATGCTCTGAGCATGATGGTGTAGGTTGCAGAAGCGTTGGAGCACTTTCATAAGTGATTTTTCCACTTTTAAGATTAAATAAGCCTAGGGCCACCAGGAGAGGAGGTCATGCCTAGTCCACTTGAAGACCATTTTCAGAGCTTGAAGAGTCTATTTTGAGGGTTTTGGGTCTTCTAAATCCAATGGAGCAGGTTACAAAGACATTGGAGCTCTGTAGGTGCATGTAATCATAAAATTGACCATTAATCCAAAGAGGGCCTAGCTATTTGAAGCAGGTCGATGGATATGTAGCACAAGAGGGGTGAACTTTGTTATTAGATATTGTGTAATGTATTTGTTGTGTATTATTTCTCTACAATTGAATTTTTTTACAAGTGTTTTTAACAGCTAATTTACTTAAGAAATTGCTCATAAAAGACACAAAACTTGACACATAAAACCTCACATAACAGACTAATTTGAGACAATCCTAAACACATTTATTTAATACTGATGAGGGAGCTAGCATAGAAAAACTAGTTTTTGCATATTCAGATCAACACCTGAGTGGGGTATGTGCATTGAGAGACAATGATGATGTTGTTTTCCAGTCATTGGTCTCATCGTCATTATGCTCTAATATTTTGGAGAGATAACGTTGTTAGTCAAGGCCTTACTATGTGACAATGCAGGTTAGTATGAGATGGCTTACCAATCCGACTCTTCTTATGAGAATTCTTAAGACTAAGAATTTCCAAGTACCTTGTATGGATTATGAATTTCTTCCTATTTAAGAGGGAGTGTTGAAATATGTAACTAGGCTTGGTCTTCATAATGACATATGTAATCATGATTTTATATATTTTATGTAAAGAGAAAATAAAATTATTATTTTTATTTATTGGGGCATGGGTTTATGCTAAAGGCTATTTTTTTATAGGCCAAACACCCATTGAGTGCTTTTATGGACTGTCATTGATTCTGCAATCAATTGAGTCATTGTCATGTATGAAAGACCCTCTTGGGCATGTTACATATTGGAAAAGAAAATTTATGTAAATTCAAAAGTATAAAATAGACCCTCCAAGAACTTGTCACCATGCAAAGAACAAGTTGGCCTAGGTAGAGGACAATTTGGCCTCATTTGATTCCTATTCAACCTCCAAGGAAGACTTTATATAAGAGTCATCAACCTCATTCAAAAAATTCACACACTCAAGCATCAAGAAGTTCGGTCGAGCTAGAAGAAGAAGCCTAATGCTTAGCAAATGAAAGTAGAAATAAAGGAAGGAAGAGTGAAGCACTTTAGGGACTATTTTAGGCCTCAATCATCTCAGACGTGCAATGAAAGTAGTTCTCATATTGCAACAGAAAGTTAAAAAAATTACAGTCACTCTAGAAGACCGAATTTTGGTGACAAAGGGATCATATTGCAAGTCGAACTATTGAAAAAGGAGAAACTCACAATAGAAGAATAAAGGAGGACTACTTCTCCATATTATCACTCACACGTGTGGCCTATGGATTCTGCAGTAAATTTGATTTGTAGTCAAGAAGTTGTAGGTCTGGAAAAGAAGGACGAAGGAGAAGTTACGGAAACTAGAAAGCGAGTTTGACTAAAGTTGAATTTGTGAAATACAAACTCATTAAGGAGAGATATTGACTTGGTCTTGGAGGGTTCTTGGTCAAGAGTCATAGATCTTGGAGTCCATCATTGAATTTCTATAAGAAGAGAATAATTCTTGTGGCATTTCCTCTCAAGAGGAGAGGTTTTGGCCTTGGTCGATCGCCTACATCTTGTGTCCTCTTGTCTTATTGTCCTTTAATATTTGGTAATTTTTTTTTTTTTCTGCGTAATTCTAGATTCTATTATATAATATAGAAGTACAAAAAGGTACAGTCCAGCTTCCAGACCGGGTTTGTTGGGCTAGCTAAGCCTGGTTGGAAGAGAGAATTCAAAAAATCATAAAATGGGTTTCCCTTTGGGGGGAAACCAGCCCATAAAACCATCCACAGAAGATAGAGAAAGTTGCTCCTAATGGGGAAACCAACCATTAATAGTAGATCCCAAGAGTTGAGTTTGTTGTGTGAAATGAAAATAAACATAAAGACTAGAGTAAACATAAAAATGGAGTAAGAGAAACCATGGCCCTACAAATTCTGGTCCATAGCATCCTGAAGTTGTTCTTCCACTATGTAGCAGTCGTATTCAGAGGGGTCATCCTCTTTCTTGAATAGTTGTGGGTCCTGCTTTTGCGTAGAGGTAGAACGGGCTCTCGTATCTTTTTCTTTGTCCGACCTCCTGGCACCTTTGGTTGTGCTACTACAACCTAGATTGTCATAGGTTTCCTCAAGGCTTTTTCTGGGCAGAACCACCATTTTCCTCAGCTGCGGGGTGGGAGAGTGAGAAAGATTTGATTTGTGTGGCATTTTCCTAGACCCTGAGCCTAAATTTCTTGGCTGAGCTTCTAGAAATTGAATAGATATTTGGGCTGAGAGGAGCTAGGGATCATAGACCAATGGCGCTTCCATGGCCATTGAAAAAGCCATAAAGTGCTCCTCCATGACAGGTATTGGAGGGAGAGAGGGTAAACCTCTGCCTCTCCCTCTTCGATAGCACATTTGGTGGCGGCAAGGCATAGTATCAGAGGAATTCTAGGAATGCAAAGGAGGTGGGTGAACAGAGGTGGTTGGGTGAGCGACAGAAGGATGAGCAACAGGAAACAAATGGCTAGATGGCGACTGAGATGCAAGGTGAGGGGCGGAGGCACATCGTGCACCAGCAGAGACGAGAGAAATCCTGTGGGAGAGACGGAGGGAAGAGCAGAGAAAATTATGTCTGGGAACGATGCCATTTCCCATAAAAGGCTAGAGCTCTTCTACAATTTGGACGAACTGAATGAATTCTCCTCGAGGGGAATTGAATGCTAAGGAGAGTGCCAAATTGTGGACCATTGAGGCAAATTTAAGGCTCTCACGCCTGGAGCAGGTGCTGCAACATGGAGAGGATAGATGCACGGTGGTGAAGAGCCCAAGTGTCGATCCAACATGTCATTACGGATCACCCGCATCTCGGGAAGTTTTGGCAGTTGTTTAATGATAAGAACACTAAATATAGTCAAAGTAAAAGAATAAGCTAAATAAGTTAAGTCAAAATACATCAGAAATAGTTATCAAAGTAAGATAAATCGCTTAATTTGTAGCCCATGGATTTCTCAACACTGTCTACACAAGAGAGATTAGATCTCTTAAGATGAAAATTTGTTTTTAAGTGTAAACTTTGGGGAAAAGTTTACATCTCGAGAGTTCTTAAAAATATTATTTATATTTATAGAAATTTCCTCTCTCTCTCTCTCTCTCTCTCTCTCTCTCTCTATATATATATATATATATATATATATATATTAAAAAAATTAAAATTTACCAATGTGAATCAATATTTTAATTTGTATAACTAATAATATATAGTTTAATATAGAAGAATACATTTTAATTGATTTATTATACCTAAAAATAAACACAAATTTACCAATATGAATCAATATTTTAATTTGTATAACTAATAATATATAGTTTAATATAGAAGAATACATTTTAATTGATTTATTATACCTACAAATAAACACGATATATATATATATATATATATATATATATATATATATATATAGTGAAATACTATTGATTTTTTTTAATATTTTTATAAAAAAATTAAATAAAATTATATATATCTTTTGCTTCATAAAATTTGATTTTCTGAATTTTCTATTTATTAAATATAAAAAAAAAAGTAACTAATTTTGAAATGTTTGGCCATGATCATAATCTATATTGAATGATATTAACAAAATATTTACATAATGATGGTTATGAAGACGCTTTATTTCGATAATCCGCTTAATTGTTTAAGGGATAGAGTGACAAACAAATCTTCATGATGTACAAGAAAAATTTTCTTGACTCAAAATTTAAAAGAAGTATAAATAAAAAATAGGAAGTACTCATTTATTGATGTTTTATGAGAAGCTTTCAGGAGGGAAAAGGTAGAGAATAACCATAGAGGGTGTGATAAGTCATCCATCATCGAATTGATAGATAGATTCTATGATCTGTTGAAAGGGACAATACTCATAGATACCAAATACTTAAGGAGTTTCAATTTGGGGTCTTTGAGACAACACATAGGTTTTGTAGGGCAGGAGCCAACTTTTTTTCATAAGACTGCCAGTTCCCATGAATTCATTTCATAAGTTTACAGAGATAAATATTTAACTACACTTACTCTGTAAGTTTGTCTAATTCAAACTTTTTTCCACCTTTCCTCAATGGATGGATATCTGAGATCCATCTCCTCGGGCACTCTTTCACGTCCATCACTCTTTAGAACATATTTCAGAAGGCTAATGTGATTATTGACTCTCTTCCCAAGGATGGTCTCTCGGGTAATGTTGGTCATATGCACTACGTTCACCTAGAGTTCGAACACATTAGGGAGGAAGGCTCTATTCCACTTCCTTAACACTTTTTTTCTATAGTGATCTTTTTTTCTTATTCGTTGGTACTGTTGGCACTATGTTTTTTATTAGAATATTTTATGGATGTTTTTCTAATGCTTTTGGTATAATTCCTATGTCTAAGTAGAGGGTTTGCCCTTTTATTTAATTCCTACACTTGAGACTTTCTGGGATATTTTTTGTCAAGATGTATGACAACATAGAATCATATTATGTTGGAAAATGAACTGGTACATAATATAAACCAGCATTTTTTTCTTCTAAAAAAACTTGTGAATGAATTGTTTATTAATGAATGGGGTGCATTATGAATATATCATCCTAGATCCATCTTAACTTCGGATCTATCATGCGCTGAGAGGGATCAAATCTCTAGGGGTGCAAACCTCTTTTCTGAGTGTAAAACTTGAGGAAAGGTTTGCACCTTGAGAGATTTGATCCCTATTGGCGCTTGATAGATCTGGAGTTAAGATGAATATATGTTGGTTATGTTGAAAATTCAACATGAAATATGTGTCTAATTTAATTTTCCCTTAATTAAATTGGATCGTAAAATGTAATCTTATCTCATAATCACTTGTAATAGCTAACTAAGTGTGATAAACTCAGTTAGCTCATGAATTTCGTGTTGAGGGTGGTTGGTGAGGCATGAAGAGTGATTCTGTTAGTTATGGAGTTTGAGTTGCATTTAGTGCATTAGTTTAATGCATGAGAAATTAGTTAACTCAATTTATTGAGTTAAAGTCAGTTGAACTAGTTGTAGCTGTTAACTCAATTTATTGAGTTAAAGTCAGTTGAACTAGTTGAACTAGTTGTAGCTGTAGCGGTGATCTGCCATTCAACTGATGATTTAATATTAATAGCTACATGCATGTCAGTTCCAGTGGAGACCCAGTTGATACAAAGGTTAAAGGGATGTTAACTATTAGTTGTATCATTAGTAGGTTGCCCGCATGTAGTAAGACAACCATAGGATTGCCCATGAGCATTGCATAGTTTTGGAAGGCTGAATTTCCTAAAGAATAGGGATTGCATTCCACATGAATTGTGAAAGCAGGGCAGGCTCATTAGAGGTAGGAAATTTGCTAAATGTTGGTCTATTTTGTCCGATTCAGTGTGAGACAGTTGTGAGAGTGCAGGAGACTCTTTTGAGAAGAGTGAATTGTAATTGTTTCATGATTCCTTGGTGAATATACAATAGAAGATAGAGGGGTTTTGAGTAGCAAGAATTCCTCGGGAGAATAGCTGTGTTGTGGTTTGATTTTCTTCTTTCTTTACTTGTTATGATTGGCGATCATGTTTATTTTCGGCAATTAATTTGTAGAAGGATTCAGTGTTTTGCTTTAGTATATCACATGAAAATATTGAATCCATTGATATAAAAATTGTTTGTATAATTTCTACATGGTATCAAAGCATGGGAAATCACTATAGTGGAGAATAAATTGAGTTTGTGACTGAATAGCATTCAAATTTTCAAAATTATTCTTTGGTGCAACAGGCAGATCAGATCAAGATGCCTTTCAATAGCTTGATATTAGATTTTTCACTCAAGGGCAGTTCTAATTATATTGTGTGGAAAGACATGATTGAGGTAGTTCTGGAGGACAATGGGTTGAAATAATTCATTGATAATGACATTCCCAAACCGGTTGTGGCAGATGCCACTCTTCTTGATGCTTGGAAAAATAAGGTTGCAAAGGCGAGGAGGATCTTATTGCAGGGAGTAAGAGACCACATTGTCTCAATTCTCCATGGCAAAGCAACTCCATATGAAATGTGGAAGGCTTTAACAGATATGTTTTAGAGTAGCAGTTTTCATAGAAGATTGGCACTGAAGGACAAGCTCAGGAAATCAAAATGGAAAATGGCGACACTATTCTGAAATATTTAACCAAGTTTGTCCAATGTCGAGATGAGCTTGGGAGCATCATAATTACTGTCGCAGATGATTACTTGGTGAGCCTAGCTCTTCTAGGCCTTCCCAAGAGTTGGCATAGTTATCACGACTCTACCAATGGGAGGGAGAAGCTACCAGATTGGGAACGACTTTGGTCAGATTTGGAGCAAGAATAATTCAGGTAGAATACCATGGATGGATCTTCATCTAAGATAGATGATGAATAAAATTGTGTCTTTTCTCGTAAGTTGAAGAAGGGGAAAGGAAAGAAATCTTATTCTAAATCTAGGTGTGGAAAAGAAGGCAAGAAGCATGGCATGTCCAGAGTGAATTGTTTTCATTGTCATGAGCATGGACATTATGCCACTAATTGTCGACAAAAGAAGAAGAACAAGAAGGCTTCGGGATCTGTAGCTGGTGATGCTTTGGAATCGCAATTTGAGTTTGACTTCTCGCTCATCGCATGCATGGTGTCAATTGCGATGGGATCAGTGTGTTACTTGGATAATGGTGCATATTTCCACATGACGGGAGACAGATAACTTTTTAGTAGCTTGGAGGAGAAGGACTTCCAGATGCATATCTAAATGGGTGACGATGGAAGGTACAGTGCTACCAGGATTGGTAAAGTTACCTTCCAGAGCTAGTGAGGTAAACCCTTCTTATTAAAAGATGTAATGAATGTACCATGTTTGAAAAATAATTTAGTTTTGTTGCAATGTTGGAGGATAGAGGCTATGATGTCATTTTCAGTGAAGGGAAAGTTTTCCTACGACACAAAGCCACAAGAAAAGCAAGAATATTCGGATTCATACGAAGAATATCTATAAACTTGATGTAGATGGATGCGCAGAATTGATGGGTAAGGAAGACAAAGTGGTGAGATGGGATGAGGGTGAGTTATGGCACATGAGATTGGGCCATCTACACCACGGAGCCTTGAAGGTCATACAGCATATTTCTACAGAAATTCCCAAGGGTACTCTTGTGCAGATAGACACATGCAAGGGATGTACATGGGGAAGTATGCAAAGTCCACTTTTCATGAGAAGGAGAACCGAGCAGCGGAAATCCTTGAGATAATTGACTCAGACGTGTGTGGACCATTCTCTACAGCTTCAACAGCAAAGCACATTTATTATGTGATCTTTGTTGATGATTTTTCTACAAAGTGTTGGATATACTTCATGCAGAAGAAAGATCAGAAGTTCTCAAAAATTTATGATTTCAAAGAACTGGTTGAGAAAGATATGGGGAAGCATTTGAAGGCTCTTAGGAGAAACAATGGTGGTGAGTACATCTCCAATGAATTCAAAAAATTCTGTAGCAAAGAAGGAATTAAGAGAGAGTTCATTGTGCCTCATAACCCATAATAGAATGCATCACAGAAAGAAATAATAGAATAATTGTGGGTGCGGCACGAGCGATGTTGCATGATCAAGGCCTACCATTGCATCTGTGGGTAGAAGCATGCAACACAGAGGTATTTGTACAAAACCGTAGTCCTCATTGGGTACTTGGCATGAGTACACCAGAGGAGGATTTTTCTGGTAAGAAACCTGATGTTTCATATTTTAAAACTTTTGGCTCATTTGTCTATTTCCATGTGAACAAATATTCCAGGAAGAAGCTCCAACCAATAGTTGATATTGGGATAATTCTGTGGTACATTGATACTCCCGACAACTATCGGGTGTTTTTTCCAAATAGCAGGATGACTATTGTGGGACAGGATATAAAATTTGATGAGGAGAAAGCCATGTGATTGTTCCTTGAGAGGTCTTTGGAATTGCATGTACATGAGGAACTCTTGGTTCCAAAGAATGAACCTCAAGATGTGGAGCAGCCACATGCGGAAGATCATGGAGTGGCAGAAAACACTCATGCAGATCCATCCACCAGAAATGGTAGAAGGCACACCATGGAAGCTGATAGATTGATACTTGATGCAGCAGAACAGTAGGAGCACCTACTTCACTACGCAGATAGAGACAGTCTCTAGACAGGATTTTTTAGATACATGGCTCTTATGAGCAAGTGTATTGTGAAAGAACCATCCTCCTTTGAGGAAGCAATGCAGCAACCAATTTTGGTTGATGCCATGGTTGAATTCATTCCGAGACGACATCAAAGAACAATACTACCCCGTGGGGAGCTATGAGTACAAGTACATCCAATGGACCACGCTGCAACAACAAAGGGATCAAGATGTGCATGAACTGATGGATTTGTTCCATACCCTGTGCACAAAGTTGGGTATTAAATATTCGGAGAGAAATTCGGTGCTCAAGTACTGCATCTGTTTGCATAGACACATTCAGGAGGAAATATATTTCCTCGACATTACCTCGCTTCGAACAGCATATCGCTATGCCACCAAGATCGAGCAGAAATTTAAGTAGAAGAAGAGATACTTTGGATCCGCGAATTTGAAGCCAGGGAAAGGTGCCCCCAAACCATAGAACAAGTGGCAAAGAAAAAGCAGGATGACTTAGAAGACTACCAAAAATCCAAAGAAGGAGCAAGGAAGTGGTGTGAACTCCATAACAAACCCACTCACAGCACAATAGAGTGTCAGGCAAAATAGTCATTAGTGGCCAAACTGAAGGCACACGAATCAGATGCATGTTCTAATCCTGAGCCAGAACCAGAAAAGGGAGATGAAAAAGGGAAGAAAATCATTGATGTGGACCCTGGTTCCATTGTTGCCACCACCAAGCTCCAGAGGGAGGATCCCGAGGATCCAGAGGAGGGGGAACGTCTCTTCCATTCGCAGATGTGGGTGAAGGGTTGTCCACTACAATTTCTTGTCTATAGCGGAAGCCAAAATAACCTCATTTTAGTAGAGGTTGTGAAGCAGCTCAGCCTACCAACCAAAGCATTCCAGTAGCCATATACCATCGGCTGGCTTCACCTAGGGAAAGATATACGCATTCTCCAATAGTGCCGCCTTTCGTACAACATCAAGCCATTTACGGATGAGGTATTGTGTGATGTTTCTCCTCTTGATGTAGCTGATGTATTATTGGGCCAACCATAATTGTGGAGGTGACATGATGTGTATGATTCTAGGCCTTGTGTTGTTATTATTACTTTGGGAAATAACATGTACAGGATATTGGAGGTGGTATCGCCTCCTGTCATCTCTTTGACTAATGCAAAAAACATAGTAAGATTGTTTCCAAAACTAGGAAATGTGTTTTCCTTACAACTCGCTCACTGGGAAAGAATAATATTGTGGCCACAACCTCAAAATAGGGCTCCCCTACACAGCTACAATAGATGGACAAAGTCATGGAGGAATAAAGGGACAATTTCTCATCACTCATAGTGGTTCCTCTACACTGTCAGGACAAGCACTCCATTGAGCTGACCCCCGACGCATCGCTGCCTGATGTTGCCACACCTCATGTGAATACACAGATGGAATCCACACATGTACTGTATGAGGATGATAAAGAATCCAAATTCACTGAACGCATCCTACATGTCCGCCCGTAGGTCCATGACGTCTTTGACAAATCTAATACCTAGTTCAACAGAATTTGCCTCATCTCATGGAGGATCTCAATGCAATGGGGACCATTGCTTCCTAAGGGGAGAGGAACGATCTAGGTGGATATTGGTGGCCACACATCTATTCCATTTGAACCCCTACCATTAGTTCTTTCATTTTTTCACTTTCGTCACATCTTATTATTTTTAGCAGGTTTTTGGGTCTTGAACTTCCGAAGCCATTTTGGGGCCCTAATGATCCAAGTGGATATTAGTAGCCATGCACCTATTCTATTTGAAACGGCACCATCAGTTCTTTTAGTTTTTTAGTTGTAGCAAAACTTACTATTTTTAGTAGTTTTTCAGGTCCTGAACTTCCAGAGCCATTTTGAGGGCCTAAACATTGTCTTTTGGGAAAACCAGGAGCAACATGGGGTTGTGGACCGATGTTGCTCACACCAAAATTTTAACTCCTAGAATATATCTTTCTAACGAGGTATGGCACACGTCAAACTGAGATTGTATGCCAATGTTATGTCCCTGGGAAGTAGAAACACCAATTTACCCAAACGGGGCCCATAGTTTTGGTACTTCATCTCCTAGGATTAGGTTTTTGGATGTTTCACATTTTGCATTGTTTCTCAACAATATATAGGCCTTCGAGCCTCATTGTAACACAGTTCAACTTAGAGATAAGCTACCATCGTTCTAGCTAGTTTATTTCCATTATGTTTGTAAACATATTTAGGTTATTTGATATTAATGAAATAAAGTATTATTTCTACTGCATCTCTAAGTTTATGTCTATTTCTGTATTTTATTGCCTTCCTTCATAAATCTGGATCAGTGGTTTCAGAGTTTTTTGGTCTTTCATTTTTTTCTTTGCATGTCCCCAATGAGGTAAGGGTATAGAAGTTAGGGCTCTATCTGGTTGAACCCTTGCATGATCAGCCTCGCAAACCCCGACAACCTTCCATAGCAGAAGAAAAGAAAGAGGAGGGATCAGGAGATCCTATCAAAATATTGCTCGAGGAGGCCCTCAAGAAACAAAGGAACACGATAACAGATTACATTTCTCAGATCCTTCAATGACTGCCCACCTACGGCACATCTGCATCCAAAAACCACTCTGGAGGTGCCACTCCCTTCAAGGTACAGGTAAACTTTGACATTCATGTATTTGAAGGCTAGATAGATATAGACGTTGTAGATAGATGGTTGAATTTGCTAGAAGTGTATTTCTTGGTCCATTATTCATGATTTCTCCGACGGATAAAATATTATTTTCACTTCTAAAAGTCACCCCCCATGTCAAAGATTGGTGGGAAACCTATTGAGGAAAAGAACGAGAGGAACCCTCTGGCTGTAGCCGCACCACCAAATTTGTTACGAGACGGCACCATGGGAATAATACTACCTCGCGGGGAGCTATGAGGACAAGTACATCCAACAGACCACGCTATGGCGAAAAAAGGATCAAGATGTGCACGAATTGATGGATTTGTCGCATACCTTGTGCACAAATTTGGGTATTAAAGATTCTTAGAGAAATTTGGTGCTGAAGTACCACAGTTGTCTGCATAGACATATTCAGGAGGAAATGGAGTTCCTCGACATTACCTCACTTGGCATGACATATTGCTATGTCGCCAAGATTGAGCAAAAATTTAAGCAGAAGAAGAGAAACTTTGGATCCATAAAACCAAAGCCAAGGAAAGGTGCCCTCAAACCATAGAGCAAGGGGAAGAGCCAAAGCGGGGTGACTCAGAAGACTACCACAAATTCATAGAAGGACACGGGGAAGTGGTTTTAATTCCATAATATCCCCAATCATAGCACAATAGAGCGTCGGGCCAAACAGTCATTGGTGGTCGAACTGAAGGCACCCAAATTAGATGCATGTTATGATCCTGAGCCAAAACTAGACAAGGGAGATGAAAAAGGGAAGTAGATCATTGATGCAGACCCCAGTGCCATTGTTTCCACCACCAAGCTCCAGAGGGAGGATCCCAAGGATCCAGAGGAGGGGGATCACCTCTTCCATTTGCAGATGTGGGTGAAGGGTTCTCCACTGCAATTTCCTGTCGATAGCGGAAGCCAAAAGAACCTCATTTCAACAGAGGTCGTGAAGCAGCTCAGCCTACTTACCATAGCACACATGCAGCTATATACCATCGGGTGGCTTGACATAGGGAGAGATCTACGTGTCCGCCAACAGTGTCACCTTACGTACAACATCAAGCCATTTACGGATGAGGTATTGTGTGATGTTGCTCCTCTTGATGTAGTTGGTGTTTTATTAGGCCAAACATACTTGTGGAGGCGAGATGTTGTGTATGAGTCTGGGCCTCGTGTTGTTATTATTACTTTGGGAAATAACTTGTACAGGATATCGGAGGTGGTAACGCCTCCTGTCATCTCTTTGACTACTGCAAAACAACGCAATAAGATTTTTCCCGAACCAGAAAAATTATTTTCTTTAAACCTCGCTCATTTGGAAAGAAGAATATTGTGGCCACAACCTCAAAACAGGGCTCCCCTGCATGGCTACAACATATGGACAAATTCATGGAGGAATACAAGGACATTTTCTCCTCACTCATAGAGGTTCCTCTACACTATTAGGACAAGCACTCCATTGAGATGACCCCTGACACACCACTGCCTGATGTTGCCATACATCATGCGACTACATAGACAGAATCCACACATGTACTATCTGAGGATGATAAAGAAACCAAATTTATTGAACACATCCAGCATGTCTGCCCGTAGGTCCATGACATCATAGACAAATCTAATACCCAGTTCAATAGAATTTGCCTCATCTCATGGAGGATCTCAACACAATGGGGAACATTGCTTCTTAAGGGTGGAGCAATGATCTAGGTGATATTGGTGTCCACCCATCTATTCCATTTTTACTCCCACCATTGGTTCTTTCAGTTTTTCACTTTCAGCACATCTTACTATTTTTAGCAGGTTTTTGGGTCCTGAACTTACAGAGCTATTTTTGGGCCCTAATGATCCAGGTGGATATTGGTGGCCACCCACCTATTTGATTTGAAATTCCACCATTAGTTCTTTCAGTATTTCAGTTGTAGGACAACTTACTATTTTTAGCAATTTTTCGTGTCCTGAACTTCCGAAGCCGTTTTGAGGCCCTAAATGATGTTTTTTTGGGAAAACCAGGAGCAACACGGCTCTATAGACCAATATTTTTCACACCAAAATTTGTACTCCTATGATAGATATTTCTAACGAGGTATGACATATGTGAAACAGAGATTGTATGCCAAAGTTACGTCCCCAGGAAGTTGAAACTCTAATTTACCCAAACGGGGCCCATAGTTTTGGCGCTTCATCTCCTAGGGTTAGGTTTTTGCATGTTTCGTGTTTTGCATTGTTTCTCAGCAATAAATAGGACTTCAAGCCTCATTTTAACACATTTCAGAGGCATGTAGCCACCACATCTCTTCTCATAGATAAGCTACCATTGCCCTGGCTAGTTTATTTTCATTCTGTCTGTAAACATATTTCAGTTTTTAATATTAATGAAATGAAGTATTATTTCCACTGCATCTCTACATTAATGTCTATTTCTGTATTTTATTATGTTCTTGCATAAATTTGGATCAGTGGTTTCAGAGCGGTATACTCTTTCTTTGTTTTCCTTTGCATGTCCCCAACAAGGTAAGGGTATAAGGAGTTAGGGCTCGATATAGTTGAACCCTTGCAAACCCCGAGACCTCCCATGGCAGAAGAAAATAAATACAAGGGAGTAGGAGATCATATCAAAATATTTCTCGAGGAGGCCCTCAAGAAACAAAGGAACGCAATGATGGATAACTTTACTCAGATCCTTCAATGGCTGCCAACCTACAGCGCATCTGCATCCAACAACCACTCTAGAGGCATCACTCCCTTCAAGGTACAGGTAAAATTTAACATTCCTATATTTGAAGGCCAAATAGATGCAGACGCTATAGATAGATGGTTGAATTTTATAGAAGGATATTTCTCATTCCATGATTTCTCCGACTGAGAAAAGATTATTTTTGCACTTCTCAAAGATGCCCCCCATGTCAAAGACTGGTGGGAAACCTACTATGATAAAAAGGACGAGGGGGAACCCTCTCTGTTCTCGGCCGCACCCACTTGGAATTCATTCTAAGATGGCATCAAGGAACAATACTACCCCGTGGGGAGCTATGAGGACAAGTACATCGAATGGACCACGCTGCGGCAACAAAGGGATAAAGATGTGCATGAACTGATGGATTGTTCCATACCCTACGCACAAAGTTGGGTATTAAAGATTCAGAGAGACATTTGTTGCTCCAGTACCACAGTTCTCTACATAGACACATTCAAGAGGAAATGGATTTCCTCGACATTACCTTGCTTGGTATGGCATATCGCTATGCTACCAAGATTGAGCAGAAATTTAAGCAGAAGAGGAGAGACTTTGGATCTGTGAATCCAAAGCCAGTGAAAGGCGCCCCCGAACCACAAAAAAAGGGGTAGAGCCAAAGTGGGTGACTCAGAAGACCACCACAAACCCAAAGAAGGACACTCAAAAGTGATGTGAATTCCATAACACCCCCACTCATAGCACAACAGAGTGTCGGGCCAAACAGTCGTTGGTGGCTGAACTGAAGGCACCTGAATCAGATGCATGTTCTGATCCTAAGCCATAACCAGAAAAGGGAGATGAAAAAGGGAGGCAAATAATTGATGCGGACCTGAGTACCATTATTTCCACTACCAAGCTCCAGAGGGAGGATCCCATGGATCCAGAGGAGGGGGAGTGCCTCTTCCATTCGCAGATGTGGGTGAAGGGTTCTCCACTGCATTTTCTTATCAATAGTGGAAGCCAAAAGAACCTCATTTTAGTAGAGGTCATGAAGCGGCTTGGCCTACCGACCATAGCACACCCATAGTCATATATCTTATTTCTTTCAGTTTCAATTTAAAAATCGTCATGTTGTTATGTGTTCTTATCAGTCTCTTAAACATGTTATATGTTTTATCAGTTTTTTTTAGTCTCACATCATGAGCATTCCTTGTAAAATATATGTTATAGCAGTGGAAGAGCATCACTCATGATAGTTATCCTTCATAATATTTTAGTGAGAATCTTGTAAGACTAGAAATAGATTTCTCTTGATCAAATATTGTTAAACTATTACTTTTGTTAATTTCTACCAAAAACAGTATATTTCTGCTTTTCATACCTATTGTTTCCTTTCTCACCTTACTGTTTCTTCTCCTCACATGCTACAAACTCAATCTTTGCTACCACATCATACTCCAATACCCTCATTAGTAGAACTATGGATTTGATTGAAATCTATTTTCAGTGAATGGGAATTGAAACCACCTACCAATCTCATAAAAGAAATCATTAAATTTCCTTAGACTTTAGGACGTGTCTATTCAGGCGCTTGATGTAGTCCAAGTTCTGATTCCAGTGCCAACAGTAGCATAGTAGGAACATTTTTATTAGTCGGTGGAGGTCCCATAGTAAACGTTTGGAATTAAGTCATTTATAAACGGTTGAACTGCATTGTTAACAACATATATGTATATATTGGAGATTTATGTGGTAGGGAAAAAACTACCATGTTGATGATCCTATATGTTCCTATTTGATACTGTGGACCTAGCTAAACCATGCTTCCTTCCCACTAACATATACTCTCCCCTTGAGACCATGCTTTTACTAATTTCCTATGATTATGTTATTAATATGTTTTCATTGATGGCAAAGGTGATGAGGATGAAGGAATAAGAAAACAAGATTGTTGAGAGAATAAGTATCAACTTAAACTGTAAAGGGAAAAGGTGGAAATAATGCAAAGACTTTGGAGCCATTTCTTGTATAGAATATTATCTCAAATGTAGTTGGGACCCACTTTGTTGAAAAGAGCGCTGAAAGAGAATTCCAATGGTATGTGGAACTTAGAAGTGGCCTCCTGAATTGTAAGTTATTTCCATTCAAATTCAGGAACCTCAAAGCCAAAATTGCAGAGTTAAAGTGTGGATATGGGTCAAATTCATGGCAAATTAGCAGTTAGGCATAGTTATAGTGGAGTATTGGAAGAGTGGATAAACAAAAGTGTCAGGCGAACATGGCATGATAGTAGCATGGTAGGAGAATTTTTATTATTTGATGGAGGTATTATAGTAATCACTCATCCCAGAAATATTCTTCCAATAGTAACTCCAGTATTAATACTAGAGTTAGCTCTGACCTATAAAAAATTAGTTGATACACAATGCATGGTTAGTGCGTTTCGAGGAGTGAAAGAAAATACTTAGTTAACTGAATAACTATATCTTTTTGTTTAGGTAAAAACTAACCTGAAGAGGGAATATAGTACCCAAGAGAAAATTAAGTGCCACCAAGATGATCCTTCCTTTCTTTTCCTCGGGTAGAATGACTTGTGGATCTAGTACCATCGCCAAAGGAAGCTCATTTTTTTTTCTTGGGAAAAACGAGTTGTGAATCAAAGACCAGAACTAAAGGAAGCTCATTCTTATGTTGTGTGACTAATGACCAAAACAGAGTAAGGGTAGGGTCTGTACTTGCTTGGGCTTGTCTGAATTGGCTCAATGGCTTATTATTACTTGTCTGGACTTGTACTTGTTGGGGCCTGTCTGCACCTACTGTATTGATTAGTAATGCTTGTCTGATATGCTAGACATGTGTTTACAAAGAGTATATCTCTGTCTATTATGTCAGATGTGGTTATAAATAATAGATGTGTGTTTTTGTAAAATAATAGACGTGTGTTTATTTACATAGGAAAGGAGTATAATGTCATTGTATAGTGTCACCTTCCATCATAATATAGTAGCCATGGAAATCACTTTCTTAACATGAAATTTTTAAGAATTAACGAGAATTAATGTTAAGGACATTAGTCCAACATAACTCAAAATCCTCTCTATTACTTATTGATATTCTAAATTGTTCCAAATTTTTCCTAATTAATAAGCCAAACCAGAAGAAGATTTTGCTAGTTAGTCAAAACAGAAACTTGATGAAGTTTCCATCACACTTGTAATGCAAAAAAATCTTCTTTTTTGTGAGTTGAGAGTTGGGTCCTCAATCTTGAACTTCTCCTCTCTAAATCTTACACACATAAACTTGCACATAATTAAATTATCCTTGCACAAATAAAAAACAAATAGCTAATTTTTCTAGCTAACATTGGAAAACTGTGAGATAAAATTGGACTAAAATGAGCTAAAATGTGCTCTGATAGTAACTTGATCTGAATATGGAAAAAATAATTTTGTTGTGCTAGCTTCCTCATTAGTATAAAATAAAAGTGCTTAAGGATTTTGTGCATAGATTTGAGCTGAACAACAAATTACTTCAATGGTTTTGTTTAGGTGTCTTTCAACAGTGTAATTTCATGAACAAATTTTAAAGCATTAAATCATCAAACACTTGAAAAGAAATATGCATCAATCAGAAGACAAAAGCCAATGAGGAAGGAGTTCACCCCTTCTGGGCTACATCTCCTAGCTTGTCAACATGACTAGACCTCTACTATATTCGGTGTCAAAAGCAAATATCAGTTTGCTACCAATAACATGTGGATATTACCCCTTCAAGGTAATTTCTCCTGCAAATAAATCTCACAACACCAACAACACAACATATCTCCTACAGAGATGACATTCTTTCACCAGTGAGAGCTAGAAGCCCCCCACATAAAACCTTCAATTCCACACTGAAGAATACAATAAACAACTCCATGAATAAATAATTAAAACTAGAGTTGAGCCATGTTGGTCACAACTACAGCAAAAATCTTTCTAGAATTGGGAAAACCCCTTCAAGGTCTCCTCCATGCTCAACAACTTCCAAAACTGCTTCAAATATCTGATTTATCTATAAACCTTACTTTTCAAACATGTAATATGACCCTGTATATGTGCTCAAATCAGTAAAAAAAATGTTACTAGTGGATTCACAACATCCAAAAACCCCTAAGTAGCCTCTTATGGCTCATCAATTGGTTTTCAGGTGAAGCAGATATGTCCTCCTCTCTTAGTGGCCCTAGGCCTCTTTAATCTTCAAGTTGGAAAACTCACTTCCAGAAGTGCTCCTTTGTCTCTCAAACCTACATCATTATTCTCAGAATATCCGAAAATTACAAGATAGACTCTTTCTAAGCCCAATTTGGTCGAAATTTTCTCAAGTTATGGCTCAGTCATTTTTTCCTAGGAAAACTTCTCTAAAACTGGAGCAACTCTAGTTAACTCTGCTAGAACTAAAGTTCTTACCGAAATTGGTGGACTCTGCGAAATTAAACTGCATTTAACATTTGGATAAACACATATTTAAACAAGTTTTATGGGTCAATTAACCTATGATTTAGTGCTAATCCTCCTCGCTTAAGTCAGAGCTCCCACTGTGGTCATGTGTTAAGGTTATATGGGTTGGGGGCTGGCCCCTTCCATTCAACAACATTTAAAACAAATATAAATTAGCACCATAGTATTGTAGGAACCAATACGCAACATAGACGGTGGAGTTTGGTGCTAGTGGAGGGGAGGTTGCGGGGCCGAACCTCGGCGCCTCCATAAAAATCTTGACCAACAAATTGATCACTCCTTTCGACCTTGGGGGGCACGTGGTGGCCTCCGGGCTAGCCACATCTCGTGACCTCTTTGGTCCGACACAAACAAACCAAAATTTGACATGTAGCCCAGAAATTCGGGCCAACCATAAACTGGCACTTGGCGATTGTTCACTGGTCCACCTAGGGAATATTTTGGGAATATTATAAGAAATATTCCTTGGAATATTATTTTTGATGAATTGGCTGCCCAGTCATCATCCTGTCAATTCTGAACAAATTTTAGTTGTTTGTAAAAAGATACAACAGGCTCTAACTTTTACATACATAATAAATTTTCGATGAAACGAAGTGCGCCAGAATTAGGGTGACGAGACCTATTCGATCGTTTGGGTTCCACTCCATTCTGAGAACTTTGATTTTTTAGCAAATTTTTGTCCCCAATTCCATTTTTGATCAAAAACAATTCCTTTAGTAAACATCATAAAACATTTTTCATGACTTAACGAGGGATTTGCTTCCTTACATCTTATGAGATTTTTTTCCAAATTTTCTAGGGCTTCTTCAAAAGAATTTCCATAGACTGTAAAATCATCCATATACACTTCCACACTGTTACACCAATTTTTGGTCATCTAACCTGTTATCATTATATGGACCAAATTACACCATGTAAGACCAATTCTACCCTAGTAAAATTGCTTTCACTATGAAAAATAACTTGGTAATCCATAATTTATTAAATTGTTTATGTTCTAAACAGGAAACCCTATGAGGAATAATTGAATAAATTCTTATTTGTTTGATTTTCATCAAGGGATAATTAATTAAACAACAGTTTAATTAATATTCCTAGTCATATTTAACCCAAAACAAGAAAATTAATTAGATAAATCACTATTTATCTTATTATTTTCTAGGAATAATTATTTATAACATTGTTTAAAAAATATTCCTTGTTAAATTTGAATAAATCAATATTTATTTAATTATTACTTAACCATATTCTTAAAATAATAAATAAATCATTTATTTATTTATTATTTACAAATAAAAGGATTTGACCAAATTCATTTTTTTCCCTCCAACAAAAATAATAAAATATTCCATAAAACTTGGATCTAGATTTGGTTAATAATATTTTAATTATGCAACAATATCTAGACTAACTCAATATCTTGTTATAAATAGAAGGGTGTTTCCATCCATTGAATATTTTTTGTTGCTTAAAGATCACTGCATCTATACTTTTGTTCTAACTTTGATCCTCCATCATTGTCATATTTTTCTATCTTTTTTCTTGTGAGCTCCCTTTGAGTTCCATTTTTGTCTGGGTTTTCTACACCATAAAGAAAGAGAGATATTAGATATGAAGCACTGAGGACATACAAGAACCCATTCCATTGAGGGGGACTGGTAACATCTTTCTATGTTCCCTTCCCAGGTGTCATAAATACAAAATTCTTTAAAAATATTCTTGTCTTGTTTATTGGATGCATGGAGCAAAGCATGCTTTTATTTGTTGTTTAATGTCTTTAACTGCATAGATCTAGATTTTGCAGCATTTATTATGATCAACTCACTACAGATCTAAAGGAATTTTCAACCATATTTGATGTTAGGCTGTTTTTTATGCACAACTAAAGTGAGATTTTTCCGTACGCTTGCGATTAGAATGCACACTAACAACTGGTGACTCCACAAGGGTTTATGATTACGAACACTGTCATTTTTCAAATCCCTGCATGACCAGCTGCTTCAACCCCTATGATTTTTCTTGATCTTCTTGTTTTGATTTTCTTGATGTTGTTTTTAACATTTAAAACCCTAAAATAGTAAAAAAATTAACTTCTGTGTGTTTCTGGCCCTATTGCGTAGATGACAAGTATCAGCCGCAACTGAGACAATAATTGTTTCTGAAACCTGCTCCTAAGACGGATGGAAGTTTAGGTTGCACTTTTTGGGCCAAAACTCATCACCTCAACCTTTAGGGTGTAGAAAACAGCCATAAAACTGCGACCTCTCCTGAAAACAGGTCAGAAACTACGACCTGAAATTTTTGTTGGTATTTTTATGTGATTTTTCTAGGTTTGTCTAGGCTACTGTTCAGGGTTGTTTGACCTCCCTCTTCACCAATCTCGGACAAGTACTTGCTTTTTTTTACTCGTCAAAGTAGGAACCAAGCCCCTTAGGGCTTCAATACGCTTCGACCTTTGTAGGAGGAGTTTAGCTGAAGCAAGTCGTCTGAGATTTCAGTGTGTTCAACTATTTTTTCAGATCTGAACCTATACTTTCATATCCATTTCAGATTGGTTATTCATCCATCCAAAACACCTATTTTCAGTTTTTTTTGGTCCTCCTTTAGGGTCCCCTCTGTTTCCCTTCAGTTTGTAGCCTTTCGCCACCTTTTTTACAGCACTTTTCCCTCTGGTTTTTTGTTGTTTTTTACACCCATTTCCAACATATTTGACCTTTAGATCCCTGTCCCACTTGACTTTAGATCCATTGGCCATTTTGTGTGTTTTGACTAGATTTATCCCATCTATAGACTAGTTGTTGGTAAGCCCTCCTCCTTGGGTTTAAATTGATGCATCTTTAGTCGTTTATTTTCTATCATTTTCAGTTTCCTTTACTATCATTTTTAGATTTATTTACAGTTAGATGTCATATTTTTTCATTTTTCTCTACACACATCTAGGCTTAGTTAAAATTAACATACTTATAAGATAAACACACACCCTAAGTGAAGAGCACCTGGTTTACACCGCCAGGCCAATACTATAACATTGTAAGCAATTGATCCTACACCTCCCTGCCCTTGTTTTGACATTGTAATCATTTGATCCTGCACCTCCTTTCCCTTGTTGGTCTCTCTTCCTTCTGTGATCCATGTCCGTTTTCCATTGTTGCGACCCCAGGTGTTTATCCTGGAGACATCTTCACCTTCATCCTTGGTTTCTGGTAGGAAAACTTACTCCTCCATGTAGGGTTTGAGTTCATCCTCCAATGAGTCCCCATTCTGACTATGCTTTTGGTTCATGAGGTTCCCCTTATGGTTATATCCCCGACTCTCCCCCTGTCACCTTCACCGTGTCTTGCTCAGGACCTAACACTAGTGGTGTCCCCGACCTTAATGCTGGGAATACTACTAGTTGGGCCATTAGAGGAACTATTTTGGCTGCTCCCTTATATGGTAGGCCTTAGTCTTCCTGATTTTAACCAATTGATTAATGACCCCATACACCATGATCCTGGTTGGCATGCTATGCCAACTAAGCTCCCTTCAGACATCCCCAAGTTTGAAGGTCTTGCTAGATAGGATCCTACCAACCATGTTCTTTCTTTTCACATGTGATGTTCGTCTCACTCCATCACCGATGAATCTGTCTGTCTTCAGTTGTTCCAGCGTACGCTTACTAGAGAAGCTTCCAAGTGGTATGTTGACCAAGCCTCCTCCTCTCATACTACTTTTGCAACTCTTTCCAGGCCTTTTCTGTCTTACTTCCATCTTCCCCTTCATTATGACACTGGTACCAAACTGTTGACCTCTTTCTGTCAATTGTCTATGACCCGCTTATCTGATGATGTCCAATAATGGTGGAGAAGAAAGAGCCTATGTCGAGCCCCTACCTTCGAAGATTGTGTCTACATGGACTGGTTTCTCAGATCCCTTGTGCCTGTTATTGAAAAATATGTCACATCTCATTTCCCTCAGACTGAGAAAGCTGCCCTCCAGATTGCGTTGAAATATTACCTAATCTACACACAGTATGGTTATGTTTATACCGTCTTGCCTGATCTCCCTAGACCCAGTGGTGCCAATGTACCGGGGGCATCCCATGCCGCTAATGGTATCGTTGGAGCCCTTTCTCAACTATACACTCATCCTCCCATGGGTTATGGTTTCCCCCAGGGAGGGGCCAGCTCCTCCAAGACTTTTCCCCCTCCCAGTAGCATATATCTAGGATACGACATGCCTCCTCCTTTTTCCCAACCTATTTACCACAATGTTTCCCAACCTTTTTATTATTCGAATCCACATCCTGGTACTCCAGCTCCTCCAGCATTAGCACCTCAACCTCCCTTTCCTTCTCAACCCTCGCAATAGAAGCCACCACCCCAGGGCTAGGTGTATGCATAGTAGGGTGAGACTAATCCCACTACTTCTAAAAATAAGAGGAAAGGAAACCAAAACCAATTTGCCCCTGGTAATCGAGGAAACAATCCCCAAGGGAATGTACCTAACACAACAACCTATCAATAGGGCACTCAGCCCAAGCACGACAGGCTTGTTCGCACGAACAAACCTTGTTCTTGTTGTGGTGTCTATGGTCACTACACCCATTATTGTCCTCTTTTACCTCAGATGCATGAGATTTGGGAAGCTCAAGCAATATCCTGAGGAAAACAAGCCTATCCTTCGATTCATCCCAATGCCGCACCTATCCAATTGGCTATGTTTACCAATCCTTTCCCCTTGCAAGGATTTGTGGCTACCCAGCCCCCTGAAGGTCAGACAACCACTCAAACTCCTCCATCTCATACCTCTGATATCTAGATTCTCATGATGAACTCTGACCAACCCATTACCGTTGATCTCAACCTTCAAACTCGGTCCTGTCAATACAACAAGCCCCCCACTACGTCTGCCCTTGAGCCCCCTTCTTCAGGTCCCACAGAACCTCTTTCGACACCCAACGGTCCTTTTTTGATCCCTCAGCCTAAGGGAGACGTTCATACCAAGATACACAAGGGACCATTACACTAAAACGCTACTTCTGGTAAAGCTTACCATTTGTGTAGTATACTAGATGACTTGGCACAATCCCCTGCTACCATGTCAATGCTGGAAATCCTCTAGTAGTGCTATTCACAACTAAAAGCTATAATAACTTCCATGGGTGTTGTGTATCCTTCATATGATCATTTGATTGTCTTTGATGTTGACTAGTGAGAACATCCCCCCCCCTTCCTGCCTCTGTGGCCTTCCAAATCCCTGTCAAGATCCAGAATGTAAACGTCTCCCGTTGTATCATTGACGAGGGGGCATCCACCTATGTGATGTTCACTTCAGTTTGGAAGCAACTTAAATCTCCTGAGTTATCCCCTTCCACTATCCCCCTCTGAGCGTGGGATGGCCACTCTTCCCAACCCCTTGTGATGTTCCGCAATTTTCCCATTACTCTTGCGGGCAAGACTGTTTGTGTTGAAGTAGAAGTCATTGATGTCGCCTTAGACTACACCATTCTATTGGGTCATAGCTACACTTATGCGATGTATTTTTTTCCATCTACGGTTCACCATAAGATGTGCTTTCCTCACAACATAAATATTTCCACCATCGACCAGTTAAGATATTACGAACTGAAGTTTCAGACCTCCCCTGAGTCCATCATCTCTTTTGTGGCTAGTAAACAAATAGTCGAACCTATGATTAATTTCTCCCCCGAAGTCTACAAAGAGTCCTCTTTTCTTGGTTCATTCCCTGGTCTCCCTCCTCCTATCTCTGATCCTAGCTCATCGAATGTTTGCATGATGTAATCGTCTCGGTCAGACCTCAAACAGACTGGTTTGACTAGTCAAGAGCCCCACCATCTAGAAACTTCTCCTAGCACCTCGACACAACCTTTCAGACCCCCTCCGCTGGGCCCCTCATATGCAGCTGGTGTCCATGAGCCTATCTACCCTCCTGGAACAATTCCTCCTAGCCTTAACCATCTCAGAGTTGTCTCGCCTGGCCATTACCCCTCCAGTCAGATACCATTTCTAGCTCCCCCTCTTAGATTATTTTCGGTACCTGTTATGGCTACCTTATATCTTCCTAACATGGCCCTGGGGATACCAGTTTGGTACATTGATCCCCCAGCCTCTATCCTGCTTGGTCAGCCCAAAACTTATACTGCTTTGATCCCGGTCCAACCATTTGCCATGAACCCTCCCTTTGCTATTGTGCCTCAGCCACCTCAACAAGAACCTACTCCAAATATTGAAGCCTCAAAAATCTCTGCTTCAAACATTGGGGGAAAACCACCCGGTCGAGACCTTAGGACAGCTCCTTTTCCGTTTGGTATGGTGGCTCTGACTGGATTGATAGGACTAGTTTCCTAATAACTTAAATGGGTTGGTGATAGAATGATTGGATGAAATGGAAAATGGGACTAAAATTACTTAAACAATCTATCTAATTTAATCTATCACTAATAAATAATTCTAAAACTAACCCGGGTATCAAATATGAATACAACTTTAAAATTGTTTCAACTAAACCAATAACCATGAAAATGTATTATAGTTTAATTGAAATATGCAGTAACAAATAAAGATAACTCTGTTTAAGAAATTAAACATAGTTATAATAACACATTGCATTCATCATTGTATATATCATTTGCATATACTGTAAAAGATGAATATTTATATACACTCAGAAATGATATATATAAAGAAATATTGTAAAACAAGTACATATAAATGATAGCGAATTTTAAAGAGAATATCTCATAACATAAGAAACTTAACAGTGAATAGATAGAAATACCATATCCATCTTGATACTTTTCCCGATGCAATTCGATATCCAAATCCAGCACTTCAATGTAAAACAGACTCCAAGATACAAAAATGAAATTCTTAAAGACAATTTTCCATAAAATCACCGAATGTGATCCTTTATAAAAATACAAGAGTCAATGGAGTACACAAATTTAACATCCAAGTCAAAATATTACAAATTCAGGACACCTTTCTAAATGCATGAAAGGGGTTTAAATAGGAACTTTAAAATAAAACAAAATAACTAAAAATACTGCTACAATCTATCTAATGGAAATCTAGAAACAGAATTGCGATCTTGAAGTGAAACCGATTCATTGATTATCTCCTGCATTTAATGTGCCCAGATGGAAAATCTTGAGCATATCTTTCACTTCTGTTGGATGACTTAGCCTTGAATGTAGTTGCCTAGTATATGTAACATCAGAGAATTCAGGAATGATACAATGAATAGAATTTGAAAGGAATTTGATGGCCATTTGTTGGCTATGTGGCTTAATTAGATAAGTCCACATAATATCGCATGAAATTCCTTGAAGTTTGATAATCTGTTGATTCTTATTAATTATCTCTTCCTTCCACCTGGAATCAGCTTCTTTTACTTTTGGTAATTTGTCTGGGGTACAATCCGAGATCAAATTAATGGCGTACAAGCTGTCATTAACCAACTATGTTGTATTATTCATCATAATTTTAGCTCTTGATATGGCTCTTTCTGATTTCATCAACTGTTGTTCCCATTCCGCAAATAAAATTTCCTTGTGTCTCTCCTCAATTCTGGGAAGATTAGCTTTTCTTCCCTGCTCTGTATCCTGCCATGAAAGGAATTCAGAAATTTTATCATCAACATCATCAATTTCTTTCCTGAGAGTGACTGCTTCATCTATCAAAGATTATGTTATTTCGCACAAGGGCTCAACTTGTGCCAACTTTAGAAAAAATTCATTTAACTACTGACATAGCAGTTTTTTTATTTCAAGAGCTTCAGTTTTGAATTGATCTAACTTGGGGTAATCCTTGAACTTGTCCAATGTTGATTGGAATATTTTCTCTTGTTCAATCTTTGCATTTTTCTCACTTTGTAGAAGATTTTGTGACTTTTCTACCTCTTGACTCAACTATTGTTGTTTGTTCAAGGCTTGTTCATCAATCTTCTTCTTTTGAATGCTAAGCTGCTCTTCCAGCTGTTTAGATCTGAGCCCCTCATCTTGCAATAGTTTTTCTAACTGAACAAGCTTTTGTTGATTCTCTATGGCTTGTTCCTCTAGCATAGCTATCTGTAAGTCTTTTTGTTTCATCAACTGGGAGACTTCAGAAGCTTTATCTATGGTTGCAGCAATATATGCACCTGTGTATTGAGATAATTTGGTGAGATCCTCCAACGGATTCACCTCAGAATTTTTATAAACAATATTCATAAATTCTACTTGTGATGTTGACAGTGGATCCTGGTCAGTTCTTCTCCTCTTCCTTTGCTTTCTAACAACGCCCCTATGCTTAGGACTGTAAAATATGTCAAGAGGAGGAATTTCTTCTACTTTCAACATAATTTCACCTGTAGGATGTTCAGGAATAACTTCCATATCTTGATCTTCCAGAACATTAACTTGGGGATTATTTTGTTG
Organism: Pinus albicaulis; assembly: GCA_034641835.2. Lineage (NCBI taxonomy): Eukaryota > Viridiplantae > Streptophyta > Pinopsida > Pinales > Pinaceae > Pinus > Pinus albicaulis. Next base: position 22,953,135 of record MU968382.1, on the reverse strand, counting down.
TCATATTTGCTGGGAAAATTGCTCATATTGGCTCAACAAATGGGAAGAAAATATAAGTTCAACAGATTCCACTACTTTCTCAGTAGTTTTTCCTCTTCCAACTTGAGAATCTGGATTATTGCTCATATCTCCTGTTATTGCTTGTACAATAGCCTCATTGCCTATGTCCTCTTTTTCAGTATGCACATTGGTCTTAGTACCTGTGCTTTCTTTTTCTGTGTGAGCTGTAGATTGCTAATCAATATGTACATTGAGTTTACCATTAGTATTCTCTTTCTGCACAACAGGATTAGTTTATGTTACTTCCTTCTGTATCTGTACATTGGCCCTGCTGGTAGATGTTTCTTTAGCTGCTTTATCAGCTGCATCCTCTTTTTCCTTTTGTTGTGTTTCAGACTCTTGCACAGGAATTCCTAATTGATCTAGAGAGCTTTAAGCAGTCTCTGGCTTCTAAATAACATAAATTTATTCATCTCTTCAGTCTGAAATTTAGACTTAGCTAAGTCATAAACTTGGGACAAATTATCAGCAGAAATAAGCAAATCATTAAACTGGTCTGGTTCATGCTCAAATCGAGCGATTGAAACTGAAGTAGTAAAATCAAACACCACCTTATTTGGGTCATATTTCCTGCCTGGTACTGTAGACAGTTTAAGATCTCTTATCTTGATAACCTCCTTCTCAGCATGTGTGAAGTTATTGAGAGTATAATGTCCACAATGGAAGGGAAAAGTAGGCCACATCAATTTTTTATTATTCCTCAAGGACCTAGACATGCCTTCTACTGTTAACTGATAGGAAATATCTTGTGCTAACAGTTTATCGAGAACATACAAAGGTAGAATATGGGGCTCTACAATGCTCCCGAAGACTCTAATATAAGAAAATCTTTCTTCTCTGAGCCAGTCCCCAATCAAGGATATATCAATTTTAGCTTTTTCAGAAAGCCTGGGAGGGAATCGGTTAAAAATGGTTTGATAAACAGGGATGAGGAAACCATGACAAGTTCTATAAACATGCTTTTTAAAATGAACTTTCCACAAGAATTCATGATATATATGAATAGGAGCAGGATCTTTGGGGGTCCATTTCCATCCTAACATGGGAAATTCAGAGTTGAAACATAGGGCATCTAGAGTATAGGCACAAAAGTAGAATGGGGTTGTGTTTCCTATGTCCTTTTCCTTTCTATAATCAAGAATCCTATTGGCTATCTTATCTGAAAGAATGACAGCCCGGTCCATGATTTCAGAATTTACAGCAAAATGGATTAAAGGCACCATTTGTATCAAAAACCTAACTGAATTATCATTCCCAAACAGTCGGCACATCATTGCAGCGGCATAACAGTATGGAGGTGAAAGTGACTCCACAAAGTACATACCTGATGCCTCTTTTTTGTGCTTCTCTGGAGCTCTTCTACACTCTCTAACTGGCTCCAACTGATTTTCATTATTTGTAGAAAATTCCTTGATGAAGGCTTTGTTGTAGATTTTCTGCGGGTCTAGAAGGTGGTACATTGCTTTAATATCCTCTGCTTTAAATGAACCAAATGTTGTCCCAGTAGCTGAAACAAATGTCCTGTTCTGGATGGTCACATTGTCAATGACCCACCGAATCACATCATAGTACGGGAAAATGTTTGCCCGAGCTACAAGTCGGTGCATGAATGAATTCGCAAGTGCTTGAAGAGAAGTTTCTGAATCGGACTCTGAGTCATGTTCGTCAGGAACTGATGCTTTCGCCATAGTGACCTTTGGATTTTCCCTTTCAATCAGGTTATATACCTCTTCCCAAGAGAGTTTTCCAAGACCTTGGCACGATGTGTCTGTAACCAGCTTAATCTTGGCTGGTTTCTCCTTAGGTACCTGTAGAGCTATAAAAAGGGTCTCTTTCACCTCTAATTACCTCACATTAATATGTCAATCCGGGAGCGTTTTGTTATTACAAAGAGTGACTCAATCTGAGGCTATCATTTGTCAGAGTAATGCTAGTAGTACAGTGCTTAAGAAATACAAGAGTAAACGGATGCTTGTCTGAAACTAAATTACTTCAAAGAATAGATCACACACTCAGAAAACTCAACAGCTTATCAGTCAAGGGTTCGACAGTGATAACCCATCCCTTCGGAAACTGATGGAAAGGAAATTAGAGTATAGACCATGAGCCTGGGAGCTAGACAGTGATTGCCAATGCTCACTACAGCCCTAGATCATCTCTCACGCCAAAACAACAAATGCAAGTAAATGGAACAGCAAAGAAAATAAAGGATTGAACAACAATTCTGGAATATAACAGCAAATCTAAAATGGAACAAATAATTATCAACTAAGTCCCGCGGGTTGTAACCAAACTTAATCTATTAACTCAAATGCACTCTTTGCAATCAAATAACATTCTTTCACTCTAAAGGCAATTCACACAAATCACACTAATGGAACAGCAATAACTATTAATGAATTATGGAACAGTACTGATAAATCAGAAACGCACACAACACGAACGTTTAGTATAACAGCTCTGTAACAAAACAGTAAGAACATGCAATTAACTCTTAAAAGGATTAATAACTTGATGCGGAGTCAACACACGATTCTGTCTGTAAAAACCTCAATGATTCAATCTTTAACAGAGCATGTAATATGAACTTTATAAGGCATATCGAATTATCAATAACACTGATAAACAAACCACACGGAAATCAAGTCGTAATGGTACAGAAGCAAGTGTCCTCCAGGGCCGGGCCCTTAGCCTCCAAGGATACACCGCTTTAAGTTAATCCAGACGCAAAGATAAAATAATCGCCAAACTTATATTAATGCATCGAACAAAAGTACAATGAACCAGTTCTCACTGAAACTCAATAATCAGAGCTTAATGTTTAACAGAAAATTACATAAAAGCATATCCTCCTCTCCCCCCTTAAGCTAATAGTGCTGTCCCTTTATATAAAGGCGACGGCGGAGATGTCCAAGTAACAAGATAAATAAAGCAGCGATCCCTGAGGATCGAAGATCCTGAGGGATTCGCCAAACTGTTAATTCTTCATCCTTTCCTTTCTTTTGCACCGAGCTCGTGTCTTATCCTTCTTTTCCGAGCCGACTTGCTTTAATCTGTTTAGCCTTGTTTGCATTCGGTTCACCTTCAGAGGGACAGCAGTTATCTCGACTTTGTCTCTTCCTTTGGAGCGGAAATTCCTCGTTTTCTCCTTTTCCTGTACAGAAAATAACCATTATCAGTGGCTAAGTCTTGCATATCAATTCTCACATGTTTTCTTATAGTTCCTTATTACTTTCCAAATTCATGATACAAAAAGGTTCACAAATTCTATTAAAAAGCCACTGAAATAATCATCAAAAGCATACCTTTTTAGTACTCCACACACCCCCATGCTTACCTTGTTTCATGTCCTCATGAAAACATTGTAGTTGACATGCAATGCAGTGAGAGAATATGTTGGAGAAGGAGTCTCATGCGGAGGCCTACAACCATGATGAGTGATTAGATAGTCAAAGAACTGACCTGTTTTCCCCTCAGGCATCTCATACAGGGCCTGGTATCCGGGTGCAGGGTGCCAAATAATTGGAGTGCGAAATCTATATCCTAACCAGGATGACCCTGCTTTCAAAATGCTCTCACCATAGAGGTTTAAACGGTTGGAAGCTAACTCAAAGTTCTCATACTTAAATGGTTCCCTGAGCTGGATGTTTGGATCAGAGATTCGGTACCGAAATTTGGCTGCATTAATGGCCAAGTCTTTGATGGAAAGAAAATATTCTAAACTCTCTCAAATGAGTGCCTCATGCATGGGTCCTAACGTTTCATAGACACCCGGAGCCTTTATGAGGTTTCTATGAGCTTTCCACAACTGTACTGGGTTCCTAGGCTCAGCCCTTACCTGTAAATCTAGACCATTTTCCTGACTCTGGAAAGTATCATAGGCTTTGAGCCACTTAATCTGATTAACCCCGAATGAAATGAATGCTTGTAATTGGATGTCTCCAATGAAAGGGCCAGGGTTCAACTCAGTCTCCTGATTTAGCACAAGGTCATGCAAATAAAGTTCACACAGCAATCTCTGGACCTTCACTCCATAATGTTTACAGCAGTCTATAAAGTCATTGACAGTGTTGATTTGTATAGGTGCGCCTGCTTTAACAGCTTTTATTTTTAATTGTAAATACCGTTCTAATAAAAACAGAGCATAGTTTTTAGCAGGGGCCCTACATGCTAAAACATCATTGTATAAAGAACACAAGGCATTCATCTGTTTGATAACAGTATCTAGTCTACGGGTTACCTGTGCAACTTCCTCTTGTTCCTTTTTCCACCCTTCAAAGGCCTGGCTTTTGGATTGACTGACGTCCCTTAGTTGCTGCTGCAACTCTTCATATTTTTCTCGGGGAACCGTTTGCTCTCTAAGTTGTTCGGCTTCTTGCTGGGCTTGCTTCACCATCTTATGCAAGGTTTTTGTCTTCGGATCTTTTTTCCATAGGTCAGTGGAGGCCGGGAGTTTTACCTGAACTTTCTTATTATGCTATTTGGAGTTCAGAACCCTTATTACCCCTGAGGGTGGTGCCTCTGTCTGAATTTGCTTGTCACTGGTCCTTATATCATCCTTTTCTGTTTTAACGCGAACATCCGTCTGTTTCTGTTTCTCAGCATCATTTGGAACGGCAGCTGGATTCTCAGTAGGGTTTTGAACAGCAGGCCGATTGTTGGCCCTCTTTTTCCTCCCTCCCGTCTTTCTTACCTTCTGGTTCTTTTTCAGAATCCTAATTTGTTATCTGAGCTGGGTTATCGTATTCAACAATTTCTGCCATTCCCTCCGCAACTTCTTGATTTCCAGCGTTTCATTCGAAGGAACAGCAGGATCATGACTAGTTGCTAAATCTTCCTCTTGGGGTTCTTCCTCACTATTCTGCTCTGGCTGTTCTGGGGTAGGAACCTCGACTGGTTCTGTCTCTTCCTGAGCAACTGCTGTTTCTGCTCCTACTCCCTCTAGAATTTCCTCTTGCACCCTGGGAACATATTGTTCCCGTTCAGTATTTACCTCCTCTTCATCATGAACAGGCAGATTACCTTTTTCTGCCTCTACTGTATGTGATTTTTCAGACATGTTTTCTTCTTGGGGTTTGTCGTGAGGGTCCCCTGAACTAGAAGGTTGGCCATACTTACCCATATTAGCTAGGACTGCGGCCAAGTCATCATCTCCCAGTAGGTCTTGTAATGGGCTATCTTCCTGTTGTCCCATTTCTTCCTCCTGTTCAGTTTCTGCTTCTATTTCTGTTTCCGAAGGCTCGGCTGCTTCTTCTTCGGGTTGCTCGTCTTCAATTACCACTGGTTGGCTGGTGCTTCCCTGGAGCTTTTCCAGCCTTCCTCGTATCCGAGCCAACCGGGCTGATTTTCTGGGCTTATCTATGCTTCCTCTCATCCGAGCTAACCGAGCTGATTTTCTGGGTTCCTCTGGTTGCTCGGGTGGATCGATGGCATGCTTGCGCTTTGCCGATTCCTGATATATCTCTGGTCGTTCCGATGTACTAGCAACATGTTCCTGCTGTACTAATTCTCTGCATTTTGCCGGACGTTCTGGTGTGCTTATAGAATGTCTACGTTTTGGGGATGGCGCTGTCAATCCCCCCTCAATCATTGCAATCAGCTCTTCCCAGCTGCTCTGCTGCTGGGTGAGACCATAACTAACAACTAGTCGTATCAACCCATGGTGACTAACGATTGACTCTACATGCTGTGCCTTTTTTATACTTTGTGCAGCATCATGCAGTAATGAGTTCAGGAGTGCAGGTAAATTTACAGAGCATTTCTGCTTTAAAACGGCTAAAATTTTAAGATGTCGCGGTCTTACCACATCTTTCCTTCCTTCGCAGGTGATGTAGCTCTGCACTATTCTTGCTAGCTCCGTCCAGGGTTCTCCTAGGGTTGCTGGCAGAACTCCCTTCCCCTTAATTGTCAAACTCTGGCCTTCGTCCTGGAAAATTTCCATGACCTTCTGTAATCGTTCCTTTTTTAATGTCCATACCGGTCCGGTGGCTGGTAGTCCTGAAACTTCTGCAATTATGTCATCGGTGACCGCTATCCGCTTCCCCCCTGTGGAGTGATCATCCTGCAGGTTCTGCAAAAATTCCATCGCTACTGTTTCATTAGACTCCTGTAGGCGATTGAAATAATTCAACCATCCTGCTCTTTCCAGGATCTCCCGGGCAGCAGCGGAGATCGTCAACTGTTGAGGCTCGCTTCGAATTGCCCTTCCTCCCATGGTTTCACTGTGGATTCTAAATGGAACAGCAACTACGTTTCTTGTTTGAAACACAGAGAGGGTGATAATCGCAAGGTTTCGAAAAAACACAGAGTATGCAACAGTGCAACAGAAAGCAACTTGTGTGAAAATAGAAATGCCATGCCGTTAAACCATGCCAAACCGTCGTACACTATCTTTCCCGAATAGTGAGCTGACACGTAATTCAGGGAATGATGAGGTTAACCTCCCCCCCCCGCAATGTGATAGGCTGTCCCAGCCGGCAAATAAAGGAGCGGCACCCGGTCTGCAACCAAGTCAGAAAGGAACAGCATATGGAATTATGCTATGTTGAAAAAGGACAACGAATTACCGAAATCGAGGCGGAGAATTGATCGCGTATTATATAAGAGGCTGCTGTGTTATGATATGAGGCTGATAGGTAGGGCATGTATCGTACTTGCCAAATCTCAAGTGGTCATGGTCACTTCCGTTGCCATGATTGGTAATGATAAATGTTCATGCGATGTATAAATCGGGAAATGACATATGATTAGTTCCTAGGATATAAGAAACAAAAGAGGATTAGTATCTTACCCATTGGTGTAAGCAAGGTGACTTCAATACCATTAACAGTACTCTGCTGCCAACAGGTGTCCATAACCTTGGCAGAGTTGTTTTTCACCCTTGGAACCATGATCCTTTGTGTATACTTAGGAATGTTGTTATGTCAAAATGTAGACCATTATGCTGGCTTGGTGACCAGTTAACCATAATGCCATTCACGAGGAAGGAACGAAACGTGGGCAGGCCGGCTCATGATGAGACCTCCTGTTCCAAGGTTCGTTTATTTGATATACCTTTTGGACCATATCCCTGGTGTGGTGGCCATAATGGGAATGCCACTTCACTTCCATCCTCATGATCATGGTAGGCTGGCTCTCGATGAGACCCCCTATCCTGCATTTGACACTTCACGTATCATGTTCACATATTTTTTCTTTTTTTATAGAATACTTTTCCTTATTTATACACAAAGGGTGGTTCAACACTCCTTAAGAGTAGGAATGGTGGAAGAAGTCTTATCATCTCAATGGGAAGATATAAGCTCTTTGCTCTTATTCCCAAGTACTAATCAAAAAAGTTTAAGGGAATCAGCATGATAAAGGTAACCAATCAGGGCAAAATTAGTAAAACCATGTCAACAAAAGGTAAGAAATAAGTATGTCCTTCCATTTGTCCTCTTACTAATGCAGAGCCTTATAGATATAGCGATTAATGGTTTGCAGATTTCGGTATGTTGTGATTTTATATTTCATTTCACAAATACATAGCTGTATCTTAAAGACTAGAAAGAAGACGGGCAAGAAGCATCCTCAATTTAGATCAGCAAAAAGAATAAGCTGTTTCACAAGGAGAGCAGAAGTATGCGAGTGGTGTTCCTTTGGAAAAGAAACAACGACGGATGATAGAAAAAAGGACAGCAAAAATGCAAATGCCGTTCCTTTGGGAAAAAGGAACAGCAAAAATAAAAATACTATAAAAACACTCAAAATGCCATTCCTTTGAAAAAGGAACAACAGCAATAAAAGAACGTTGTTTCTTTGAAGAAAAAGGAACAGTGGTAACCAAAAGGAACAGCGGAAGATGTAAAAATGTCGTTCCTTTGAAAAAGGAACAGCAGAGATCCCGAATGCTGTTCCTTTAGAAAAGGAACAGCAAAACAAGCAAAACCAACATCATAAAAACACGCAGATGCTTTTTTCTTTTTTTCTTTTTTTTGTTAGAAGGGCAAAAATCGAACTCTGTGAAAGAAAAGGAACAGCAAAAAAATGACAAGAAAATATTTAATTCAAACTTATGTACAAGAACCACTCAAAAAAAACAAGAATTTATGTACAAATTGCAAAAAGAAATGAACCCTTAATTAATTACAGGTGAGGAAGATTTCTCTTCCTCTCCTAAGATCTCCATATCAGTGTCTCGGCGTAGCTGCTGGCAGAAGGATTCCCGAGTGAGTGGTTTGCGATAAAGACGGACTCGGTGGCCATTTACTTTGAATGCATATCCAGAACCGTCAATGGTAATTAGAGTAAGGGTTCCATTGTCATGCACCTTCTGGATTTCATATGGTCCCAACCATCGAGTCTGAAGTTTTCCAGGGAAGTCCTGAAACCGAGAGTCGTATAACAGAGCCCAGTCTCCCTCGTGGAAGACTTTGTTTTTGATGAGCGCGTCATGCCATTTGGCTCGCTGCTGTTGAATCAATGCTGTATTTTGTAGTGCAGAGTGCCTAATTTCGTCTAATTCATTGATCTGCTGTAGTCGATTGATTTGTGCCTCGCTTAGATCTAGGCCAACTTCCTGTGTTGTCCGTAATGTTTGGATTTCGAATTCTATGGGAAAAATGGGTTGTTTTCCAAACACTAATTGATAAGGTGAGTAACCGGTGGTGCTCCGCCATGTGGTTCTATAGGCCCAGAGTGCTTCAGGTAGTCGGGTAGCCCAATCACGCCTATGTGACGCAATGGTTTTTGTTAGGATTGATTCTATTATCTTATTGCTACTTTCTACCTGCCCATTCGCCTGTGGGTGATATGGAGTAGTAATTTTATGCTGGACATGATAATTGTTGAGTGTTGCAGCTAATTTATGCCCAACAAATTGTGGTCCTCCATCTGTAATTATTTCCCTAGGAAGGCCATAACGAACAAATAGATGGAACAGGAACTGTATGACAGAGTCCTCTGTGGCTCTTGGCAATGCTTCTGCCTCAACCTATTTGGTGACATATTCTGTTGCCACCAAAATATATGTTTTCTGATTTGATGAGGGGTTGATGGGTCCAACGAAATCAAGAGCCCATCGCTCGAATGGTTCGATGACTAACTGTGGTTTCAGAGGCATCTCATCAGCTTGACCAGGTCGTCCTGCTCGCTGGCAGCTGTCACAGGCTTGGAAAAACTTCTTCGCATCTTTGAAGATCGTAGGCCAGTAATATCCTGTCTGCAATACTTTATGTCCAGTTCTACGCTCAGCAAAGTGCCCCCCACATGGTCCATCGTGACAAGCTTTTAGGATGTCAAAGATTTCATCCTCTCTAACACATCGCCTGATATGCATGTCTGCTCCTGTGTGAAACAAATAGCCCCCAATCCACGAGAATCGAGAACTTTTCTGAATAATATGCTTGCGCTCATTAGGAGTTAAATGTTTTGGTAGTTTACCTACTGCGAGGTAGTTGGCAACATCAGCATACCAGGGTGTTTGAACGGAAACATCAAATAGGTGCTCATCCGGAAATTGATCTTCAACTGCTGCTGCATCGCTTGATTTTGGTATTCTCGAAAGAAAATCGGCTACAGGGTTTTCTTTGCCAGGCCGGTCCTTGATTGTGATGTCGAATTCCTACAATAAAATTAACCATCGAGTTACTCTGGCATTTGTGACAGGCTTATTTGCTAAATATTTTATAGCAGAATGGTCTGTATATAAGATAACAGGATAGCCTGTAATATAATGTCTAAATTTATTGACAACATGTATTACAGCTAGGAATTCTTTTTCAGTAACAGTGTAATTTAATTCAGCAGGGGATAAATTCTTGTTGATGTAATAGATGGCATATGGTTTTTTATCCTCTTCCTGTCCAAGGACTGTGCCAATGGCTGTATCGGAGGCATCAGATGATATCTGGAACGGTAGGTCCCAGTTTGGTCCTCGAAGGACTGGGGCTGTGGATACAAGCTTCTTTAGATCCTCGAAAGCATGGTCACATTTGTCTGTCCAAAGAAAATCAACGTTACCAGTTAGTGCATATAAAGGAGCAGCAATGTGCGAATAATGCTCTATAAATCGTCTATAGTAACTAGAAAATCCAAGAAAGCTGCGTACCTCTGTTTGAGTAGTAGGAGTGGGAATGAGCAAAAGTATTTGGATTGGCCGGGTCTACCTGAATGCCGGCTGCCGAAACATAGTGTCCTAGGATAAGTCCTTCAGTCATCATCAAGAAACATTTTTCGTGGCTTAAGCAAAGCCTGGTAAGAATGCAACGTTGTAGGACTTTTTCTAGGGTGTCTAGAGCTGGATCAAAATCATCTCCATATGGTGTAAAGTCATCCATGTAAACTTCAAGTCCATCATTTATTAAATCTGCAAAAATGCTAAGGATAGCCCTTTGAAATGTGGCAGGAGCATTACATAGGCCAAAAGGTAGAACTCGATAGGCAAATGTTCCCCAGGGATAAGTAAAAGTAGTTTTATCCTGGTCTTCAGGGGCAATCTGAATCTGATTGTATCCACTGAAGCCATCCAGGAAAGAAAAGAACTTCTTCCCTGCTAAAGTATCCAATACTTGATCTATGAAAGGGAGAGGAAAATGATCTTTCTGTGTTGCCTTGTTTAGTTCCCTATAATCCACACAAATTCTCCATTTTCCGTTCTTTTTTGGTACCACCACAAGCGGAGAGACCCATTTACTATCAGAAATAGGATAGATAAAGTTGACATCTAAAAGTTTCTGAAGTTCAGTTTTTACGACATCCTTTAGATGAGGATTAAGTCTCCTTTGCGGCTGACGCACAGGTCTGGCATCTTTTTCTATATAAATGTGGTGTGTACATAATTGCGGATCGATTCCTTTCATATCAGGGTAGTCTCATGCAAATGCTTCTTGATATTTTGTTAACAGATGGATGAGCTTTGTTTCTTGTTCAGGTGTGAGATTGGCATTGATGTTTAAGGTTTTTCCCGGTGCAATTTCCACAGTTTTACTATTTGTAACAGAAGTAACAGGTATCGTTTGGTCATGCGTATCTTTCAAAGGATCTTCCTCCAAGTCATTATCAAATGCTGCTTCTATCATGTGACACTGTGTGCGAGGTTCAGTTTGAGTAATGAAATTATTAATGGCATCGTCTTATGTTTGGTATTTAAAATCGAGTGCCTCTTGTATAGTTAATGGAGATCTGATGTTATCAGTAAGGTATGATACAGGGTGCTTATTAGTTTTGATCATTGTGACACTCGGCTGCGCTGGAGGATATAGAACTAGATTTTTGCTATTCGGTCCTCTGGTTATGGTCATATTTCCCTGCCGGCAACCAATGTAAGCATCGGCAGTGGCAAGCCAAGGTCTACCTAAAATTAGCGGATGTCCATCAAGTCGGGTTTTTGGATTAATTATCAGGAAATCGGTTGGATACTCCCAGGATTCTACAGAGACCATGACATCATGTAGAGTACCCTCTAGTCTAACCACAGATCGGTCAGCTAATTCCAACAGAGTAGAGGTGGGTTCTACCGATGTAATGCCGAGCTTTTGGCAAGTAGTGGTTGTTAAAATATTAATTGCAGCCCCTAGATCAACTAAGGCATTAGACAGGGTCTGACCATAAATTTGAACAGTTATAATTGGATTCCCTAGGTCTTCATATTTAATGGGTGTTTCTCTTCCAGACAATAGGTCAGATAAAGTACCGACTACTTGGACTCTTGGATTATTTGTTATATTCCTCCTTGGTTTCTTTATGCACAATTCTTTGATAGTTTTTGCGTATATGGGAATGTCTTGAATGGCTTGGAGGAATGGAATTTTTATGTACATATTTTGTAATTCTCCCAGAATGTCAAAGTCGGGATATTGTATGGGTTGAGGTATGGCTAATCGTTCTGGGAACGGAGGAGAGGATGTGGTTGCTTGATTATGAGTTTTTTGCTTATTTACATCCTCTTGTTGTGACTGATGTTCTCTGGGTAACTGATCTTCAATATGAACTGTTTTATCTCCCTCAGTTTCAATTATACGTCCAGATCTTAACTGAAGGTCATTGCACTCCCTCAAGTCGGGTCCTATTTCTGGTGATTCTATGATTTGAATAGATTGGACCTGTCTGTTATTTGGATTGGGATCGGGTTGGGCTAGGAGTTGCGGTCTCAGGTTAGACTGGGGATTTTGTTGTAAAGCTGGCAAAGTAGGTTGAGGGAGTGGAATAGTTCCAGCTGGGTGGTACATCGGTCTTTGCCAGCTTGTCTGCCAAGGTGAACTTTGTGAAGTAGAGGGAGTCCACTGTGAAGGATATGGGCCATTTTGCCAATATGGTGGAGTGTAAGGGAAATTCGGCCAACCAGTTTGGCTTGTTTGATTCAGCCATGGATTTGAAGAAGGAAACGATTGTGGTGACCAGTTTGTAAATGGGGGTTGAGATTGATTTTGCCACATACCATATTGTTGAGCATTATACTGTGGTGTTTGAAAGAAAGAGGTTGAGTCCGGAAACATACCAGGTTGTCTCGGCTGCCATTGGCGGCGCTGGTTGATCGAATTCACCGATTCTGGTTCTTCTTCTGCTTCCTTATATACCGCTTTCAATCCAGGAAGTGAGGGGCAGCTCTCCGTAAGGTGATCTTTTGTACAGATGGCGCATGTTTGGACTTTATCCAGAGGACACTCCTTGTGGCTATGTTTCTTTCTGCATCGGGGGCAGAAGATTGCCATATTCTGTTCTGCCTCTAACTGCTTCTGTTTAGCCTGCACAATATCAAGTTGTGTAGTTAGTGTCCCCATAATATCAGTTTTAAAATTTTCTAATAAATTTCCAATTTCTGCACGTGTTACTCCTTCTGCTGATACTTTGTTATCTCTTGCAAACCGATCATATTCTGTTGGTTTTATTCTTGTGCTGCCTCTCAAACTCCTGATACATAAGTCAATGATGTCAGCAAAATTCTCTTGATAAATATCCCCTTTTCCCATAATGTTTAATGTTTCAATCCATTGTTCCTTCATGCCCCTTATTAATGCAGTTTTTAACACATTATCACGTAAAGGTAGCGATGCATAAGGAGATCTTTGTAGATTGTACTGAAAACGTTCCACATACTCCTCTAATGTTTCATTTGGTCTGGCTGACATTTGAAATATTTCATCTTTTAATTCTCTAGACCTACAATAATCCTGATATTTTTTTAAGAAGGATTCTTTCATTTGATCCCAATTGTTGATAACCCCGCCACCTAGCCCCATAAACCATCTTAAAGCAGCCCCTTTCAATGTAGAGGGAAATAATTTCAATTTTTGGGGATCGGTGGTGTAATCGTACCCCCTACATAACACATCGAATTCGAATAAGAATGCATCCGAATCTTCTGATGTGAGTCCGTGAAATGTAGGGATATGCTGAAGAGGGATAGCTTTCATGGGTGCATTTGCTGCAGAATCCACTATAGGGTATTGTAATGTAGAGGTTTGAGTATTTGGCTGGTTTTGAGCATTTGGTTGGTTTTGAGCCATGGGATCGAATATATGCCAATAACCTTCTGGGATATCTAGGAGGGTATTCCTAGGTTGAGTGGGAACGGTTTTGACATGGATATTTTTAATAGCGCTTCCTTTATCTGGAATAATGAGAATACCAGGTGTCTGAGGAGATTGAATTCCTTCAACAATGACTTTCGCAGCACTCCCCTTATCTGGGCTATCTAAAGGTTGATTTGTTTCAATAGGGGATTTTGGTTCCTTGGTTTCCCCTGTTTCTCCTTCTCCTTCACAAAAGTTGCTAGAGTTCCCTTCCTGTAATAATTCTGGAGTAGAATTTTCAATTTCTTGAAAGTCCTGCTCTTCAGTTTGACTATGCACCTCAGCACAGGCTACAGATGGTGATCCTGTGGCCTGAAGGGAACTAGTAGGCGGTTTAGAAATGTTTTTCTTGAGGCCTACTGATGGCTGAGATTCTGTTTTCTTATAGATTTCGTCTATGAAGGTCATTCGGCCAAGGGTCACCGGCCCCTTAGATTTTTCAGGCTTGGATGGGGGTTTGATATTCTTTTCTGGTCTTTTCTGCTTAGTCATGCACTCAAATGAACTACCAACTTCTATTCAAACAAAGCAAAAACAAATCTGTTAGGAAAGCGGACAGTGGAGCAGGGCTTTTACATGCTCCGCACGTAGGTTCTTACCTTCCGTTTTTAAGATCCAACTCCTCCCTAGCAGGTTCGTACACTACTCTGAAAAATACAAATGGCTACACTCTTTCCCCGGCAACAGCGCCAAAATGTAGAGCTATAAAAAGGGTCTCTTTCACCTCTAATTACCTCACATTAATATGTCAATCCGGGAGCGTTTTGTTATTACAAAGAGTGACTCAATCCGAGGCTATCATTTGTCAGAGTAATGCTAGTAGTACAATGCCTAAGAAATACAAGAGTAAACGGATGCTTGTCTATAATTAAATTACTTCAAAGAATAAATCACACACTCAGAAAACTCAACAGCTTATCAGTCAAGGGTTCGGCAGTGATAACCCATCCCTTCAGAAACTGATGGAAAGGAAACTAGAGCATGGACCACGAGCCTGGGAGCTAGACAGTGACTGCCAATGCTCACTACAGCTTTAGATCATCTCTCACACCAAACCAACAACTGCAGGCAAATGGAACAGCAAAGCGAATAAAGGATTGAACAGCAATTCTGGAATAGAACAGCAAGTCTAAAATGGAACAGCAATTGAATAACTAAGTCCCGCGGGTTGTAACCAAACTTAATCTATTAACTCAAATGCATTCTTTGCAATCAAATAACATTCTTTCACTCTAAAGGCAATTCACACAAATCACACTAAAGGAACAGCAATAACTATTAATGAATTATGGAACAATACTGATAAATCAGAAATGCACACAACACGAACGTTTAGTATAACAGCTCTGTGACATAATAGTAAGAACATGCAATTAACTCTTGAAAGGATTAATAACTTGATGCGGAGTCAACACACGATTCTATCTGTAAAAACCTCAATGATTCAATCTTTAACAGAGCATGTAATATGAACTTATAAAGCATATCAAATTACCAAATAACATTGATAAACAAACCACACAGAAGTCAAGTCGTAATGGTACAGAAGCAAGTGTCCTTCGGGGCCGGGCCCTTAGCCTCCAAGGATACACCGCTTTAAGTTAATCCAGACGCAGAGATGAAATAATCACCAAGATTTTATTAATGCATCGGTCAAAAATACATTGAACCACTTCTCAACGAGACTTAATAATCAAAGCTGACGTTTTACAGAAAATTACATAAAAGAATATCCTCTATATCAAGCTAACAGTGCTGTCCCTTTATATAAAGGTGACGGCGGAGATGTCCAAGTAACAAGATAAATAAAGCAGCGATCCCTCAGGATCGAAGATCCTGAGGGATTCGCCAAACTGTTAACTCTTCATCCTGTCTTTTCTTTTGCGCTGAGCTGGTGTCTTCTCCTTCTTTTCCGAGCCGATTTGCTTTGATCTGTTTATCCTTGTTTGCATTCGGTTCTCGTTCAGAGGGACAGCAGTTATCTCGACTTTTTCCTTTCCTTTGGAACGGCAATTCCTCGTTTTCTCCTTTTCCTGTACAGAAAATAACCATTATCAGTGGCTAAGTCTTGCATATCAATTCTCACATGTTTTGTTATAGTTCCTTATTACTTTCCAAATTCATGATACAAAAAGGTTCACAAATTCTATTAAAAAGCCACTGAAATAATCATCAAAAGCATACCTTTTTAGTACTCCACAGTACCATGGTGAAAATAGGAGTCTTTGCAGCAACAGTGGCCTTTTCTTTCCTAGATATTTTAGACATTTCGTTGTTTGGTATCGTTTCTCTTGCTCGGCGAACGAAAGGATTGGATGTTCTATTGTTCTGCAATGGAGAAAAAGCTTTCAGAAGTGGTAAAAATGCAATGAAGAGAATAGTTATACAAAAGGATTTATTCGTTGTTTTCAATTTATTAACTCAGTGTTAAAACTTAAATGCCTTCTATACAAGTCACACTAACGCATTCAAAACAAAATCAATCGTGATTATTCATTTGATTTTCTATTAATGGTAAACGTACAATCGGAGATCGAGGTTTTTGAAATAAGAATATAAAATTTCCCTTTTGAATTCTTATGATTGCGATGAATAAATAGTGTATGCGCAATGTAAAAAAAAAACAAAATGACTAAGTATTGATCGCATCGGGGATTTTCAAAGGGACAACAAATAACATATTATGATCTCTACCGATTTCCGATTGCGATGATGGTTTATCGCATTAGCTCTTTTCAAAGAAAGTAGGTTTGGAAATGATATTCGCCGATTTGAGATTGTGATGATGATGGGGTCCATCGCATCGAAAATTTTAGTGTCATGAGTGAATATGATGTTTTTTTCCTCCGAAATGCGATTGTGAACAATCGCATCGCATCAGAGTTTTTCAAATGATCGAAAGAATAGTTTGCATTTTCGTTTTTCGATTTACGATTTGCGATTGGTTCAATCGCATCGGAGATTATAAAACAAGTGCATATTACATTTCTCTTCTGAAATGTGATTGCGATCAATCACATCGCATCGGAGTTTCATAAAAAAAATGTGAAAACTTTTAACCTTTATGATTTTCTATTGCGATTGGTTCAATCGCATCAGAGTTTTTTCAAAAAAAAATATACAACTTAAAGATATCTGTGATTTGCGATTGCGATTACTTTATCACATCGGACTTTGTTCCAATTGAATACTTTTAGTTATTATGTTAATGTGATAAAGTTTTTATATCTTATCAGATTGGAATTTTTCAATGTTGCATTTTGTTTATATACACTTGCTATTAAAGATATGCAATATATGTCCTTTTAACAATGAACCTTTATTGTTTTATTTCAAAATGATCAGATTTCCTCTAAGTCTTTTATTCCTATCTAAATAGAAAGAAAGGGGACCTATTTCTAAATGAAATTTATTCTAAAAATTTGAAATGGGGAGGGTTGTTGTACCGTACAACACTAAGGAACCAACTAAAGAAAATGACTAGTATGATAACAATATATGCCTTTATGAGTGAAATTAATCAACATTAAACCACAAAAATACAATCATTTATGACTTCAAGAAGAATGAGTTCATTACACTTAGTCATTTATTGATGAAATATGGGTTCACATGGCCTTTTGTCCAGGTCAATTGCTATCAGAGGTCTCGCACCAGAGGTTTCCTTAGGATTCACATTCTAAAACATGTGATATCGATTTTTCCCGATGGGCGCTTTTATTATTGTAACGGTTATAATATAAAGGTGGGAAGCATTTATCAGAGACTTTGTATCAGGGGTTTCATATCAGGAATTGTTAAAAGAAGCTTCCGATAAAATGTTGCGATACAGAGGTTTGCAATATAAATGATGTGATATCGGGTGTAGCAATATGGATGATTGGTGATATCGCGAGGAAAGGTTTATCGGAGGTAGGAAAGATAGGAATATCGGAGATCAGAGGAGATGGGAATATCGTGGATTGGATATATTTGGGGTATGCTCAATTGAAAAAATTCAATATGTGACTTGAGATATGTGACGTGGCATTTATGTGGGGCAGACCTTTATTTATTATATTCGTGCAAGCACTTTTTGACATTATTTAAGGTTTTTATGCTTGTCTCACATTTCTTTATCAGAGAATCGATATCAAGGTTTTCTTTTGGAGGTGTGATATTCATAAAATATTCAATTGTTATAAAGAGAAAAACATTTTAAGTGTGCCACTCTTTTAGAACCATTACTTCGATATTTAGTCCCGATAATAGTTATGTCTCGTTAAAAGTCAACCAAAAACTAAAATTGTCCTATTTTATTCATCAAAAAGGATTTTATCTAAAATTTTAATAGGGTCCCCATTATTTATTATCTCTACTATTAACCATAATGGGGGGGCTATTCAATACTACAACAGGTCCTTATCGCAATTGTGGATGGACCTTTTTGTAACTCGCTCAGATCGTTGTTTCCCTTGTCAATTATTTTCACTCTATTTCACACTCTACCTTCAGCTAACCCTTCTTGGCGACTTACAGGTTTCTCTATGCACAAAGAACTCGAAGCTCGGGGTGCCGAAGTACTGGAAGGGCTTTTTCGTCATCAAATCGGTGATTAACTAAACCCTTTCCTCAACCCAAACTCATATGATGTGCTTTGATACTCTTGTTTCGAAATGTGAAATTCTAATTTATGTCAATTTTTACAGGTTCCAAATGCAAGATCTTATGCAGGTCGGCTTCATCAGTCCTCTGCATTGGCTGACCACACCAAGTAAGCTATAATTTGACTTGAGCCATGTCATTCATGTTGCAACTTCCTGCACTTACCGAGGGAAAGAGCCCCTCTTGTGTGTGACCAGACCATTGAAGACCATACAAAACCCTAACCATATGGTCGATAGTCCATATCCTACGAGAGTTCCTCATTCTTCATTTTAATTATGCCTGGATCAAATTTCTTGAGAATGAATGCAAATGTCATAATTGTTTTTATTTATGCTATAACTATTTCTCCTATTGACTGATAAAATTTGGTTAGTTCAATCATTATCTCTCTATAATATATATTCATCTATAGCACACACTTTTGGAAAGAATAAGGTCATTTGTTTGTTTGAACTATGTTGAAATAATTGGTTATGTACATCATTTCTATTATGAGGGCTGATTTTACGTAAAGAAAATGGTATTCTCGGTACTTAAATATTTTTTACATGCTACCATCGTAAAGGTTACTTATTTTTCATTATATGTATATATATTTTGTATCTCTGGTGACAAACTCCTTCATTTAAGTTCATTTCCAACATTGTAGTTGATTATGGATAGACTGTTGTAAATAATGAACGAAATCAATAACCAGAGGGATGCTTCCCCACAACACAGAGAATACAAACAATATGTGGAAAGAATAGCTTTCATACACAGATAGTGTAATACACAGGAGAGGAACGAAATTTTTTTTTCTATTCTACTCTCTCTCTCATAATGAAATTACATTCTTCTTATATAAAAATGGTCGAAGCCTGTAAAATCTAAATCTAATCAATGCAATTCAATTGTTGAGTGGATGTTCAACAACCATTCATCCTTGGGCCATCAAAGCACCCATATCTTCATTAAATCAGCACAGGGGCCGTATTTTTGGTTTATACATGAAAACACGTAAAATGCGTTCAAAAACATAAAACTGGTGGACTTCAAACTTTATGTGTTTCGACTCTGAGTCCTCATTGCATCCGGCTACTTATCGCAGATCGCAGATCGGCGATCTTAAACTTTAACTGTCGTGAACACGGATAACCTTAATTTTGTGTGAATGCGAAGTGGCATGGCACCATTGCATCGCAAATCAATTATCATAGCTTATGGGCGATCTTGGCGGAAACTTAAAACATTGTGATTGTGATACGCGGCAAGGTTATCACATCGCAAAACATATACAAACTATGCCTTAGAAACTTTAGACATTTATTCTGTATTTTTCTTGTCAGGACTAGCCTACGGGGAATAAAATACAGAAAACAAGCAGCCAACTTTGTTAACTAGGGAACCAACTAAAGAAAATGACTAGTATGATAACAATCTATGCCTTTATGAGTGAAATTAATCAACATTAAACCACAAAAATACAATCATTTATGACTTCAAGAAGAATGAGTTCATTACACTTGGTCATTTATTGATGAAATATGGGTTCACATGACCTTTTGTCCAGGTCAGTTGCTATCAGAGGTCTCGCACCAAATTTTTCCTTAGGATTCACATTCTAAAACATGTGATATCAATTTTTCTCGATGGGCACTTTTATTATTGTAACGGTTATAATATAAAGGTGGGAAGCATTTATCAGAGACTTTGTATCCAGGGTTTCATATTGGGAATTGTTAAAAGAAGCTTCTGATAAAATGTTGCGATACAGAGGTTTGCAATATAGATGATGTGATATCGGGTGTAGCAATATGGATGATTGCTGATATCGTGAGGAAAGGTTTATCGGAGGTAGGAAAGATAGGAATATCGGAGATCAGAGGAGATGGGAATATCATGGATTGGATATATTTGGGGTATGCTCAATTGAAAACATTCAATATGTGACTTGTGATATGTGACGTGGAATTTCTGTGGGGCAGACCTTTATTTATTATATTCGTGCAAGCACTTTTTGACATTACTTAAGGTTCTTATGCTTGCTTCACATTTCTTAATCGGAGAATCGATATCAAGGTTTTCTTTTGGAGGTGTGATATTCATAAAATATTCAATTGTTATAAAGAGAAAAACATTTTAAGTGTGCCACTCTTTTAGAACCATTACTTCGATATTTAGTCGCGATAATAGTTATGTCTCGTTAAAAGTCAACCAAAAACTAAAATTGTCCTATTTTATTCATCAAAAAGGATTTTATCTAAAATTTTAATAGGGTCCCCATTATTTATTATCTCTACTATTAACCATAATGGGGGGGTTTTTCAATACTACAATACGTCCTTATCGCAATTGTGGATGGAGCTTTTTGTAACTCGCTCAGATCGTTGTTTCCCTTGTCAATTATTTTCACTCTATTTCACACTCTACCTTCAGCTAACCCTTCTTGGTGACTTACAGGTCTCACTATGCACAAATAACTCGAAGCTCGGGGTGCCAAAGTACTGGAAGGGATTTTTTGTCATCAAACTGGTGATTAACTAAACCCTTTCCTCAACCCAAACTCATATGATGTGCTTTTATATTATCATTTCGAAATGTGAAATTCTAATTTATGTCAATTTTTATAGGTTCCCAATGCAAGATCTTATGCAGGTCGGCTTCATTAGTCCTCTGCCTTGGTTGACCACACTAGGTAAGCTATAAGTTTACTTGAGCCATGTCATTCATGTTGCAACTTCCTGCACTTACCGAGGGAAAGAGCCCCTCTTGTGTGTGACCAGTCCGTTGAAGACCATACAGAACACCAACCATATGGTCGATAGTCCATATCCTGCGAGAGTTCCTCAGTCTTCATTTTAATTATGCTTGGATCGAATTTCTTGAGAATGAATGAAAATTTCATAATTGTTTTTATTTATGCTATAACTATTTCTCCTACTGACTGATAAACTTTGGTTAGCTCAATCATTATCTCTCTATAATACATATTCGTCTATAGCGCACACTTTTGGAAAGCATAAGGTCATTTTTTTGTTTGAACTATGTTAAAATAATTGGTTATGTACATCATTTCTATTACGAGGGCTGATTTTATGTAAAGAAATTGGTATTCTCGATACTTGAATATTTTTTACATGCTACCATCGCAAAGGTTACTTATTTTTCATTATATATATATATATATATATATATATATATATATATATATATATATATATATATATATATATATATATATTGTATCTCTGGTGACAAACTCCTTCGTTTAAGTTCATTTCCAACATTGTATTTGATTATGGATAGACTGTTGTAAATAATGAACAAAATCAATAACCAGAGGGATGCTTCCACACAACATAGAGAATAAAAACAATATGCGGAAAGAATAACAGTCATACACAGACAGTGTAATACACAGGAGAGGAACGAAATTTGTTTTTCTATTCTACTCTCTCTCTCATAATGAAATTACATTCTTCTTATATAAAAATGGTCGAAGCCTGTAAAATCTAAATCTAATCAATGCAATTCAATTGTTGAGTGAATGTTAAACAACCATTCGTCCTTGGGCCTTCAAAGGACCCATATCTTCATTAAATCGGCATGCGGGCCATATTTCTGGTTTGTACATGAAAACACAAAATGTGTTCAAAAACATAAAACTGGTGGACTTCAAACTTTATGTGTTTCGGCTCTGAGTCCTCATTGCATCTAGCTCCTTATCGTAGATCGCAGATTGGCGATCTTAAACATTAACTGTCGTGAACACGGATAACCTTAATTTTGTGTGAATGCGAAGTGACGTGGCACTGTCGCATCGTAAATCAATTATCATAGCCTGCGGGCGATATTGCCATAAACTTAAAACATTGTGATTGTGATATGCGGCAAGGTTATCACATCGCAAAACATATACAATACATTGCGGTGGTTAAACGATAAACATAAAATTTTGCGGGTGCGATGTGCGATTCCACGATCGCACTACAAAACATATAACATTCGATGCGGGTGCTTTATGGAAAAGTTAAAATTTTGCGAATATGATGTGCGATAGCACAATCACATCACATAGTAAATAATATATCTTGTGGCGGCGAAAAGATAAGTGGTAAAAAATGTGAAGTGCGCTCTGCGGTGCGGCTAACTATTGGTAAGTGTGGTAAGGGAAATGCAAAGGAATGAGGTGCAAAACAAGGTTTTGGCTTATGTGGCAAGGTTAAGGTAGGTCCTGCTAGGTATCGCATCGGTGGTAAAATAACATATGAGGCGAAAGGCTTAAGAGATAAAACAAAGGAGGTTGTGGGCTACGCCTGCGGGCAAAAGGTAAATCAATGCGGTAGATGGAAATAAACGCAGAGTTTAAGGCTGAAGTACTCTGCTGATCTTTGTGTGGAATATTGCGTGAAAATGCCTCTGGCTTCTTGAACCTACTGCATCCTTCTCTGCTGTCAAAAATTGATGAAATTGTGGGCTGCTGCCACTGTTATTCATGGCGGTGGTTGGGAGTATAATTCCAACACCCCCCCTTAATCACAACTACCACCATCAGTCATTCCCGGATATTTTCTAAGATACTCAAAACTCTTCTGTGCTAATGGATTTGTGAGGATATCAGCAAACTTTTCCTCTATCCTGCAATGTTGCAAAACAATCTCACCATTGTTAACCAATTCTCTTATAAAATGATATTTTGCATCTATGTGCTTTTTTCTCTTATGGAAAACAGAATTTTTTGATAATGCAATCACTGAGCTACTATCACAATAAATTGTGGTTCCTTTGTCTTTCTCATGACACAAATCTCTCAGCATCCTTCTCATCCAAATAGCTTGACAGGTTTTTGTTGTTGTTGCTACATACTCTGCTTCTACTATTGATAAAGCAACTATTGGTTGCTTCTTGGAAGCCCATGAAATGGATCCCGATCCCACATGAAACACATACTCAGATGTGCTCTTTCTATCATCTACACTTCCATTCCAATCACTGTCAATGTAACCAACCAGTTTAAAAACATCAAATGAGGAGTACAGAACACCATACTCCTTTGTTCCATTCACATACCTCAATATCCTCTTGGCTGCTTGCCAATGTGTCTCTTTTGGTGTCTCCATGAATCTGGAAATTGAACTTACAGCATACATAAGATCAAGCCTAGTTGCAGTCAAATACATTAGACTGCCAACTATGCTCTTGTTGCAATCTTCTTTGATTAACTTTAACCCCATGACAATTGGAGTTATTTCTGCTTTGTTTTTCTACATGTTAAACCTCTTCAACACTTCTGCAACATATTTTTCTTGGGAAACAAAAATTCTCTTTTCATTTTTCTTTACTTCAATGCCCAAAAAATATCTCAATAAACCCAAACCAGTCATTTCAAATTCACTCTTCATGACTGCTTTAAAATCAGCAATGAGAGAAACTTCATTGCCAATAAATATTAAATCATCTACATATAAAACAACAATAAGGATTTTACCGTCATTTTATTTTATGTAGAGTGTGGGTTCACTATCACACTTTTCAAACGCATTATCCAGCAGGTAAGCATCAATTCTGTTGTACAATGCTCTTGGTGCTTGCTTCAGCCCATAAAGAGCTTTCTTCAACCTGCATACTTTGTGCTCTTGGATTTCAATCTCATAGCCTGGAGGTTTTTCAACATATATATCCTCTTTCAACTCTCAATTCAAGAATGCTAACTTCACATCCATTTGGTAGACTTTCCACTTTTGTTGTGTTGTTATGGACAACACTGTCCGCACTGTTTCCATCCTTGCAATAGGTGCAAAGGTTTCTTCATAATCACTTCCTTGTTGCTACTTGTAGCCTTTCCAAACAAGTCTTGCTTTATGCCTTTCTATCTTGCCTTCAGCATTTCTTTTGGTATTATAGACACATTTTACTCCAATGACTTCTTTACCTTTTTGGAGGTCTACTAGCTCCCATGTGTCATTCTTTTCTATCGCACCAATCTCTTCATTCATTGCTTCAATCCATTTTTCTTATTTTATTGCCTCTTCGAAATGGATTGGGTCATCAACATGACAAAACAATGAAAATAAGGAATTTATACCAGCATTATTATCAGTTACTTACTCATAAATTTCACTCAAATTTCTAAATCTTGGTCTTCTTGGTGTGCTTGGAGTTCCACTAGAACTTGAGAGAATTTCAGATCCCTTTGGTGTGCTTGAAGAAGCACTTCCTTTATTTCTCAAGGCTATTCTATTGCTTGCTTTTGGTTTGCCTTGTTGTGCTTGTGTAGGTGGAGGAGGAGCCACTGTGGAGGAATTATTTGTTGTTGTGCATTCCTCTTGCTCTTTGTGAGACATACATGTCTTCACATTCACTGTTTTCTCTAAGCTTCCATCCCAAGCTTCTTCTTCAATGAATTGAACATCTCTGCTGATTATTACTTTGGTGGATGGATTATAGAGTTTGTAGGCCTTGGATTCATCATTGTATCTAACAAATATACACTTCTCCCCCTTGTTGTCCAACTTCTTTCTTAGTTGATCTGGGACATGTGCATATGCCACACATCCAAATACTTTCATGTGAGTGACAAATTGCTTTGTCCACCCCATGCTTCTTCTTGGACTCTGTTCATAGAAGCTTTGGTTGGACATCTATTTAAAATATAAGTTGCAAAATTTACAGCTTCTACCCAATACTCATTTGGCAAGTGCTTTTCCTTCAACATACTTCTGACCATGTCCATGATGGTCCTATTCTTTCTTTCTGCTACACCATTTTGTTGTGGTGTGTACCTTGTGGTAACTGCTTGTGTATCCCATTCTCCCTACAAAAACGTAGGAAATATTTGGATATGTATTCTCCACCTCTGTCAGTTCTCAACACTTTTATGTAGTTCCCACTCTGCTTCTCTACAAGAGATTTGAAGTGGTAGAACTGTTCAAACACTTCACTCTTATGTTTCAAGAAATAAACTCATGTCTTTCTTGTATAATCATCTATAAATGTCAATACATAGTGACTGCCAGCTAAAGATGGAATTTTCATTGGTCCACACAAATCTGAGTGGACAATTTATAAGGGTGCTTTTGCCCTTATACTCTTTCCTATTGGAAATGCTTCTCTGTGTTGTTTTCCCAAGATGCAGCCTTCACATAGGCTATCTGGTTTCTCAATGAGTGGTAATACCTTTACCATTCCTTTTCTATGCAAGAGGTTCAAACCTCTAAAATTGAGATGTCCAAATCTTAAATTCCATAACCAATTTTCGTCTCTCACTTCTTCTTGAAAGACTTCTTATGTGACTGCTGCTACCACACCTCCTTCCTTCAAATTTGTTCTAAGCTTGAGAGGAAACATCCTATTCTTTTTCATATGCACTTCTACAATGACCCTTTTACTTGGAGGTATGTCCATGATAGTGCACACATTATTCTTAAAGAATAAATTGTAGCCCTTATTCATGAGTTGTCCAATGCTCAAAAGGTTACATTTTAGGCCAAGTACATAATAAACATTTGGCACAAATTTCTTTTCTCCCTTCCTTGTCAATATACTGGCTCTTCCTTTTCCCATGACAGAGACTTTTCTTTCAGTCCCCGTTGTCACTTCAGACTTCACATTTTCATCCAGATTAGAAAACATTTCTATGTTTCCAGTCATGTGGTTACTAAAACCTAAATCTAAGAACCATACATCTTCATGTTTTTCTTGTGCTACATTACATGTTAAAAGAACATTACTCTGGTCCTAATTTTATTTTGCAAAATTAACATTTTTCCTATTATTCATGTCATTTTGTTTCTTTCTACATTCATTGGCATAATTCCCATACTTTTTACAATAATGACATTGGACTTGGGATTTATCATACCTTTTTCCTTGTGCTTGATTTTGGCTTGAGCCTTTGCTTGATTTCTTGTTGCTGCCCCTTCCACTTGTGCTTGTAGGGTTGTTTCTTCCACCTCTGTGTGGGATTCTTCCTCTTCCTCGGTAGTTTGATCTTCCTCGACCTCTACCTCGGCCAAAAGAAATTTTTGTCTTGAAAGCATGCTCCAATGAGGAGTTTTTTGTTTTTTTCAGTCTATGTTCATAATACATCAGGGATGCACAAAGCTCATCCACTAAAAATATTGAGAAATCCTTTGTCTCTTCTATTGCCACTACTATGGCATCAAATCTTGAAGGTAGACTTCTTAATATTTTCTCCACTATTCTTCTTTCCTCAAGTGTCTCTCCATGAGACCTTATCTGGGTAACCAACCCAATCACATGAGTGAATAATGAGTCTATGCTATCAGACTCTTTCATACAGAGAGTTTCAAAATCTCTCCTTAGCATTTGTAATTTTGTTGTCTTCACCTTCTCCATGCCTTGATAGGTTGTCTTAAGAATATCCCATGCCTCCTTGGATTTTGTTGCTACTGAAATCCTTGGGAATATACTCTCATATACTGCTTGGAAGATATAGAAGAGAGCTTTGGAGTCCTTCTTCCTATCGTCTTTCAGCAAGTCTCTTTCTGTTGTTGTCAAAGCATTAAGCGATGCTACATCTGCTGGTTCTGGAAAGCCATTTTCCACTAGCTCCCATATATCTTGTGAAGCAAACATGACCTTCACTGTAATGGTCCAATAGTCATAGTTCTTCCCATTAAACTGTGGTAGTTGGGGATTTGTTAGGCTTGTGCTTGTTGCTACCATCGTGACTATGTTAAACAAACAATATTCTTGACTGTGTAAAACAAAATCTTTCTCGCTACTGGAGAAATCCGCTTCTTCAAATCAATCTTACAACTTATACAGTGAAGAACGAGCTCATGCATCTTTCACCGAGTGCCTAGACCTACTCTAATATCATGTTTTAAATAATGAACGAAATTAATAACCAAGGGGATGCCCCCCCACAACACAGGGAATACAAACAATATGTGGAAATAATAACAGTCATACACAGACAACGTAATACACAAGAGAGGAACGAAATTCATTTTTCTATTCAACTCTCTCTCTCATAATGAAATTACATTCTGCTTATATCAAAATGGTCGAAGCCTGTAAAATCTAAATCTAATCAATGCAATTCAATTGTTGAGTGGAAGTTCAACAACCATTTTTCCTTGGGCCGTCAAAGGACCCATATCTTCATTAAATCGGCACGCAGGCCATATTCCTGGTTTACACACGAAAACACATAAAATGTGTTCAAAAACATAAAATTGGCGGACTTCAAACTTTATGTGTTTCAACTCGAGTCTTCATCTCATCTGGCTCCTTATCGCAAATCGTAGATCAGCGATCTTAAACTTTAACTGTTATGAACACGGATAACCTTAAGTTTGTGCGAATGTGAAGTGACATGGCATTGTCGCATCGCAAATCAATTATCATAGCCTGCAGGCGGTCTTGGCGGAAACTTAAAACATTGCGATTACGATACGCAACAGCGCTATCGCATTGCAAAACATATACAATACATTGCGGCGGTTAAAAGGTAAACATAAAATTTTGCGGGCGCAATGTGTGATGCCAAAATCGCACCACAAAACATATAACATTTGGTGCAGGTGCTTTATGGAAAATTTAAACTGTTGTGAATGCGATGTGCGATAGCACAATCGCATTGCATAATAAATAACATAGCTTGCGACGGCGGAAAGATAAGTGTTAAACAATGCAAAGTGCGCTCTGCGGTGCGGCTAACTATTGGTAAGTGTGGTAAGGGAAATGCAAAGAAATGAGGTGAAAAACAAGGTTTTGACTTATGTTGCAATGTTAAGGTAGGTCCCACCAGATATCACATCAGCGGTAAAATAACATATGAGGTGAAAGGATTAAGAGTTAAAACAAAAAAGGTTGTGGGTTGCGCCTGCGGAAAAAAGGTAAATCAATGCGGTAGATGGAAATAAACGTAGAGTTTAAGGCTCAAGTACTCTGTTGATCTTTGCGTGGATTGCGTGAAAATGCCTCCGGCTTCTTGGACCTGTTGCGTCCTTCTCTGCTATCAAAAATTGATGAAATTGTGGGATGTCGCCACTGTTATTCATGGTGGTGGTTGGGAGTATAATTCCAACATAGACATGTTATTAATGGTAATTAACATGTGCTCCATTCTATTTAAAATGAATCTTTTTGTTCTTGGAATGCTACCCCTATTGTGTAGTTTTCTATGTATATTTCTTTTAATCTCCATATCCTCGATTTGTAAAGGTTAATCTTCAAACGAATTATAAGAGGATTGGACTCAAGTTCTCAACCTCTTGGCATGGATACTGTTTATTACTCATTCTTTAGTTTTGTGATTCCTCTTGTCTTCTGACTAATATTTTCAATAGTCTTTGCTTTGAATTGGCTTTTTTTTCTTGTATAGTCGCAAGATTTACTCCCCTTCTTCTATGCAGTTTTCCTATATGTCCCACAAAGACTCCATTGTTGGAGCTTCTCTTTCTTTTGTTTCTCACTACCAATTGGTACTTGAGAAATCCAACAAACCAAACCCACAGTGGTATGGCTCTAGTAGGCTCGTTAATAGCAAAAACAACACACAGTCCCGTAAGACCATTAGTAACCTATAGTTCGATATTTCTTATGTTTAGTTCCATGAACAGGTTAGTAAGCCTATAAGTTTGAATTAAATTTTACTCACAATCTATTTTTTGACTAACTATACATGCAAGCTACGTTATTCATGCCCAATCTCATACAATTTTTATTTAACAGTATAACTTAATCTCTCCTAGATGATTAAATAACTAATCATACAAGTCATCCCATTCACTATCAAAAAATTAAACATATTCATGAGGATATTATATCTATAATTGACAGGATACTTATCTCAAACACAAAAGACTAATCTGGTCCACCCAACCTTGAAAAGGGAAAGTGCATCCTCTTCTCCCCTCCGAACTCCTCACTAGAGAAGTAGAAAATAATTTTCAGAAAAAAACAGTGTTAGGCATCAAGACCACAATCCAGTCTTAACTTCCTTGTCTGAGTAGACTTCCACTGGCTCTTGTCCAACTCTGGATACCTCTATTGCAATTCCGTGCCATTCTTAGACCTATTCCTTCTTTTTTTCTTAGAACAAAACCCCATTTTCCTCGCTTAGATTCCTTTTTATCTCTAGAGGATAAGGTAAATTTTTCTTTAACTGCTTCTAACTGCTCGGTGTGTTGGAATTCATTTTTCCCAGATAGTCTTCTTGAATTCTATTTTTTCATATTAAAAAATAATCATTATTATTTTTCAAACAATTGTCTAAAGTTTTACTTCATCTTATAGTCTTTACCATAAAAATTAAATGAAATTTAAAGTAAATTTTCTTAAATTAATTTGATCTCGGGGTTTCACAATATGCATGAGAATTTAACCATTAAATATGTTGTTAATTTTTGAAATTTTTTTAGCTTCCTTGTGGTCAAGAAAATGCTACAACATAATTAATGTGAACAATAAAAAGACTCATAATAAATTAGTGAAGCCCATATTTACTTGATATTTAAAAGGAGTCGAGGAATACAAGTCATTGACCGATATAAGCATTGTTATACCCAAAATTGGAATGTGATATTCAAAGTGGTGAAAATAAAATTAAAATAATTTCAAAAATATAATGAAAACACCCAATATATATTTAACCCAACAAACAATTTTCCATGAAAATTATAATAATTTTAAAAATATAAATGTATATATTTTATAAAGTTAAGTATCTAAAATATTAAAATTATTCCAAAGTAACTGAGCAACCATTTTGCCATGAAAACCATTAAATCAGTTGGTAATTTTTGAATTATTTTTTTATATTTCTTGCTGTCAATGTGAACAACAAAACACTCATAATAAATTAGTGAAGTGCATATTTACTTGATATTTAAAAGGAGTCAAGGAATACATGTCATTGACCCATATAATCAAATTGACATACCCAAAATTGGAATGTGATATTCAAGTTGGTGAAAACTTGTGAAGGTGAACTTTAAGATTTTTCCATATAAAATGGGTATAGTTTGCAATGACTTTAGATTTTCAACTCCAAGTTAATTAGTTGTAAGAAGGGTCACATGCATAAAATTATAAAGAAATGATACTAAAATTAATCTAAAGAAAACATGTGATCAAAGGCTCAGTATTTTAGCTCAAAAATGAAAGTTCTCAAAATTGAAAGAAACTAGAATGACATCGACCGGTCTATCACAAGGAATCCAACGCAACTCGTTTCATCGAAAACCGAGTTAGGATAAAGGAGTTACGGTTTGTTGATCGCCATTTAGAACAAAGAAATTTTTATTAAAAAAAATAGCAGAGTAGGTACAGGTTGATGACTTGGCAACCCAATTAGCATTCAGGAAATCTTCTTCAGTTTTTTTCCAATGGGATTGTGACAAGTGTCACTACTCGATTCGCCAATTTAATTTGTGAAGGTAAAATTTTTCCAATGACCTCCTAAGGTTGAATTTGGGTTTGTGCTATTATGTGTTGGAATATTATTATTATTATTATTATTGAGATTGATATTATATTATTATATATATACTTATAATATACTATATGGTTTTATGATCATAGGATATATTATATTATTATATATATATATATATTAATATTTAATTATTAACCTAATTTTAAATTTCCACATATATATTATTACGAAGTTGTCTTTAGTGCAACTTTTTTAAGTTTTAGGTGTCAGAATCCGTGAAAAATTTTGAGGTAAAATCTTGGTTTTTGTTATTCAAACTAGTTTTTTGACTCTATATATGGATTCAGCACCCTCAAAAACCTCTAGGGCACTTCGATTGTGCAAAGTTAGCAATCAAACTTCTCTTTTCAATAAATTCCTGCCGGAATTTAGAGAAATTATACCATAAAAAGTCACCGTAAAAGCCTTCAAAAAGTCGCATTAAACACTACTCCTATTATTACAAACCTAAAGTCCACATATTTCATATTAAACATTGGAATTTACCCATTTCATATTAAACATTTTCATTTCTAATGTTTAACCAAAGTCTACATTTCATTAAACCTATGTGCTAAATATCAACAGTGGCACATTGATATTACAAAGGTTCTGAAGATTATTACAAAGTCCAAGGTTCGTATACAATCCATTAACATTAATGTTGGAATGTGTATTATAATACGGTGGAGCCCGTTGGCATATATGTTAAAGTCCTTGTTAATAAGGTTTGGATGGCACGAAAATCAAAGGTTTGAAATGGCGTTGGCATATATGTCTTGTTAATAAGGTTTGGATGGCGCGAAAATCAAAGGTTTGAAATGGCGTTATAACTCGTTGCAAAATCCTTCGTATGTAGGAAGAGGTCGGGTTTCTACCCCATGATCTCCCCCAAACTAACTCCACGCCTTAACATTGAGTCATGCTCTAGTTCATTTAAAATCAAGGCTCCGAAATCATATTTTATGTGTATGCAAAATTTGGTGGTGGGAGCGGAGGGGGCTAGCCCTGCAAGCCAGCCCTCCTCCACATGACCCAGTGATATGACCAGCTCCAAACTCAACCATAAACACGAAAATTAAGTGTGGTTATTCCATTTAATTAGGGATTAAACCCTAATTAATCCAATTACTAATTAGCAGCGGAATTAGCAGAAGCAATAAATTCAGACATTCTGTCAAATTTGTCGGAGTTAGATGGAGTCCTTAGAGATTTGGAGGAGAAATTGGGGGAAAGTTTGTTTTTTCCATAACTAAGTCAACTTTCGACCAAATTGAGCTCAGAAAGAGTCATTCTTGGCTAATTGGCATGCTATGAACACATGGGAACAGGTTGCAAAGGAAGATGAGCAAGTTTACAAAGGTTTTTGTTTCCTTGAATAATTTTGAAGCCTAGGGCTACGAGGAGGGAAGGTCATGCCTAGATCATCTGGTAACCAAATTAAGTAAATAAATAGTCATTTCTGATATATTTTGACATTTTGAACTCATTGGAATAGGTTTCAAGAGCATTTGATGCATGTAAATAGAAATTTGAACACAATTGAGCTAATACAGAGGCTTAAGCTATGAAACTGGACCAAGGAGATGTAGCCCAGGAGGGGTGAAATGCTTCATCAAAACTTTGTTTTAATGGATCAGTTGTAATGGTTTGTTTTTATTTCTGTTGCTATTGTTTAGCCATTTAAATTTATGCTTTATGCTTTCAAAATCACTCATAAAATTCAGTTTTAATTACCTCTTTGACACACATATGCAACAAGGGAACCTTTACATCAAGCATAAGATTAGAAAATAAGTTTTATATCTGAAAATGAAAATATCACAGCAAAAATAAAATTAAAATTTATATAAAGTTGGTATCAAAGCTTTAGTTTAAAGACAAGGTTATTTGCTTGATAATTGCTTGAAGTTTTGTGCAAGTTTAAAGGTTGCAAATTTGTGATGCTGACAAGGTTAAAGTTGCAAATATGTGAAGGAAATTGTTGGTTGCAAGTCCTGAGATTAGGCCCAGAAGAAGGAGAGCTACAAGAGCACCATCTTCACCCAAAATTCCACTCACAGTTGCACTTGAATAACCTCAAGTTTTTTTTCAAGAAGATGAGATTGAAGAGGTGAAATTTGTACAAGAAGTTGAGTTGATTGAAGAGGAACAAGCATCAGAAGCTGAGCTTGAATCCATAGCCATCATGTTAGGTGTTGGAGAGACTCAAGGAAATTCAGAAGAGGAAGACGTCAATAGAGACTTCAAAGACATAAAGAGGATGGTTAAAGTTATGTTTGATGTATTTACTGTTGGGATGGAAGGAGAAGGTTCTAAGCCTCCATATGGAGAAGGAACTTCAGATGGTAAGAAGGATGAAGAGAGGAGTTCAAAGGGAACTGGAGGAAATCTGCCTCCATCTCCACCATATTCATCATCCTCATCATCGCCATCAACATCATCTTCCACTTCCACCAAAAAAAACACTCACACTCACTCAAAAGCCACAAAAGGAAAAACTCCATTACTCAATTTGGACATTAAGTTTGAACTTCCCATGTATAATGGCGAGGTAAATGCAGAGAGGATTGACAATTGGATACGTCAATTGGAGGTGTATTGCAGAATTCAGAACCTTCATAAAGACAACATAAATATCCGTTGGATTCATTAAGGCTAGAAGGAGCAGCACTAGTTTGGTGGGAAGTAAATACTAAAGAGGAAATGTGAATCCATGGTAAGATATCCATTTCTTGGGTTGAGATTATTTCTTCCATTAAAAGACAGTTTTATCCTTTATCCTATATGAAAAAAGATATTATGAGTTGGAAAAATTTTAAGCAACTCAAGGGTCAAACAATTCAAGAATATACCCAACAGTTTAGGAAATGGGCTTTGTTGTTGGGAATAAATTTGAATTCTCAAGTTACACTCTTGAAATACATTGGGGGTTTACATTCCTATTTGAGACATACTATCTTTATGTTTAACCCAAGCAATTTATATGAAGTTTGTGTTCAAGCCACACACTTAGAGGCAAGAGGGAAACAAAACATGGATGAGAAAAGTGAAAGTGAGGGTAAAGGAAAAGGAAAGTTTTATGGAAGAGGAAAAATAAATACTTCTATAAAAATAGAGAAGGAAAAACTCACATGCAAAAATTGTTCAAAGATTAGCCATGATGAATACCATTGTTGGAAACTTCATCCAAAATTGAAACCAAACAGACTGAAAGCCAAAGAGAAGGGAAAAATTGTTGCTATAGTTGAACATGACTTAGGGTCAGATTCAGGAGATGAGACAAAGATTACAGAAATGGGTTTGAAAGGTAAACATGTTTCAAGCACTAGTTATTCAAATTGTTCAAATGATACTCATGATGAAGATACAAGAATATAAATTTTCCATATTAGAGTTGTCTCTAAACATACCAAGATTGATACACTTTTCGATATTGGGTCACAAGCTAACTTGATTTCCGAAGACTTGGTTAAGCAGCTAGGCCTTGAAAATAATAGACATCAAAGACCATATCCTTTGGGTTGGATATGAAAGAATGAAAACTTGCAGGTTACAAGGAAGTGCTTTCTAAGGTTCGCCATCAACTCAAACTTTCTTGATGAAGTTGAGCTTGATGTGGTGTTGCTTGAGATATTAGATATTGTATTGGGAAGTCCTTATCTGTGTGATAGGAAAGTAGTATTTCACTTCCATGAGAACACATATCACTTGTTTAAGGATGGTATTGAGTACATAATTAGAGCACATAAGAAGAAGACAAGTTTGTCTCTTATACATGCAAGTGAAATGAAGAGGATAGTGAATGCAAGTCAGAACTTGACATTGTTGATGATCAAACAAAGAGATGTGTTGAATCAAAATTTTCAAAAATATGCTTATGCTTGTAATGAGTTGTTTCAAGATGTTAACAGGTTGTCTTTTAAAAAAGGTGAACAAGATGTAAAACATTTGCAGCAATCAACAGTAGTGTTGAGTAGTGTTGGAAACAAGATGTCGATGCAAGAGAGTGCAAAGGTCAAAGAGAAAGTGACAAA
This sequence comes from Pinus albicaulis, assembly GCA_034641835.2. Taxonomy (NCBI): domain Eukaryota; kingdom Viridiplantae; phylum Streptophyta; class Pinopsida; order Pinales; family Pinaceae; genus Pinus; species Pinus albicaulis. The sequence continues at coordinate 22,918,411 of MU968382.1, read as the reverse complement.
GAAGCTTGGAAAAGAAGGCATGGGTTCCACAAATTCTTATTGTTGTTTTCCAAAAGGCACATGGAAATGACGAAGATACTTGGTCAAGAGTTGACCCAAGTACAAAGTGAGATCAACAAAGAATCGCGATGGTGACAGTGTGCAAGGTGAGAGAGTTTTTAAGTTTCCTTTTATTGTTGGCCAAGGTAGGAACAAGATTGTTTATGCAAGAATATATTTATGTTATGCAGATTCAGAAATATTGTAGCATGACGGTGTCAATGACAGCAAGAGAAGGTCGCAAAAATCAAGGAAAAAGTTGACTTTTGTGAAAAGCTCCAAATGATGAAATTGGGAAAATTAAGTGGATATAGACTGGAAGGATGAGGGAACAGTACCCTCATCCACATGATCAGTAATCAAAGAGCTTTTGGGGTCTAAAAGGCTTCTAGTGGGGAGGAATGTTCAGAGGATCAGTAAAATTAGCTAAAAAATGAAAGTGCTCAGAATTGAATGAAACTAGAATGACATCGACTAGCTTATCTCAAGGAATCCAACGCAACTCGTTTCATCGAAAACTAAGTTCGGATGAAGGCGTTATGGTATGTTGATCGTCATTTAGAACAAGGAATTTTTTATAAAAAAATTGCGAGACATGTATAGGCTGGTGACATGATACCCCAGTCAACATTCAGGGAATATTCTTTGGTTTTTTTCCAATGGGACTGTGACAAGTGTCACTGCTAGATTCACCAGTTTGGTTTGTGAAGGTAAAAATTTTCCATTAACCTCCTAAGGTTGAATTTGGGTTTATGATATTATGTGCTGGAAATTATTATTTTTTATTATTATTAAGATTGAATTGGTATAATATTATTATATATATACTTATAATACACTATATTGTTTTATGATCATATGATATATTATATTATTATAGATATTAATATTTAATTATTAATCTAAACCTTAATCTAATTTTAAATTTCCGCATATATATTATGACAAACCTAAAGTCCACATATTTCATGTTAAACATTGGCATTTATAATGTTCAACCAAATTCCGCATTTCGTTAAACCTATGTGCTAAATATCAACGGTGGCACATTAATATTACAAAGGTTCTGAAGATTATTACAAAGTTCGGGGTATATTGCAAGGTTCTAATACAATGCATTAACGTTAATGTTGGAATGCGTATTATATGGTTTAATAACCTTGGGGGAGAGGAATATATTTAATATGGCAGAGCCTATTGGCATATAACCTGGTCTTGATGATGAACCACACTGGTTGGTTCGAAACGCGTTGACAATGTTCCATTGCATGTGATTATTACCGAAAGATTTTTTACAAATTAAAGCTCGTGTTAATAAGGTTTGGATGGCGCGAAAGTCAAAGGTTTGAAATGGTGTTATAACTCGTTGCAAAAACTATTGCATGGGGGCGGAGGTCGGGGTTTGACCTTGTGACCTCCACCCAACCAACTCCACGCCTTACCATTGAGCCGCCCTCCAGTTCATGGAAAGCTTAAGCTCCGAAATCGTATTTGATGTGTACGCAGAATCCGGTGGTGGGAGCGGAGGGGGCTAGCCCCGCGGACTAGCCCTCCTCCATGTGACCCAGCGATATGACCAACTCCAAACTCAACCATAAACGCGAAAATTAAGTGCACTTATCCCACTTAATCAGGGATAAAGCCCAAATTAATCCAGTTACTAATTAGCGGCGGAATTATTGGCGATGCGAAATTCAGAGATTCTACCAAATTTGTCGAAGTTAGCTATATTCCTTCCAGATTTGGAGGAGAAATTGGGGGAAAGCTTGTTTTTCCATAAATGAGTCAATTTTCAACCAAATTGAGCTCAGAAAGAGTCATTCTTGGCTAATTGGCATGCTATGAACACACAAGAATAGGTTGCAGAGGTAAAGGAGCAAGTTTACAACGGTTTTTATTGCCTTGAATAATTTTGAAGCTCAGGGCCACCAGGAGGGAAGGTCATGCCTAGAGCATCTGGTAACCAAATTGAGTAAATAAATAGTCATTTCTAATATATTTTGACATTTTGAACTCATTGGAATAGGTTCCAAGAGAATCTGATGCATGTAAACAATAATTTGAGCACAATTGAGCTAATACAGAGACCCAAGCTATGAAGCTGGACCAAGGAGATGTAGCCCAGCACCAATAGCATTTGATGCATGTAAACAACAATTTGAGCAGAATTGAGCTAATACAGAGGCCCAAGCTATGAAGTTGGACCAAGGAGATGTAGCCTAGCTCCAAGAGCATTTGATGCATGTAAACAAAAATTTGAGCACAATTGAGATAATACAGAGGCCCAAGATATGAAGCTGGACCAAGGAGATGTAGCCTAGGTGGGGTGAAATCCTTCATCAAAACTATGTTTTAATGGATCAGTTGTAATGGTTTGCTATTATTTATGTTGTTGTTGTTCAACCATTAAAATTCATGCTTTATGCTTTCAATTCACTCATAAAATTCAGTTTTAATTACCTCTTTGACACACATATGTAACAAGGGAACCTGTACATCAAGCATAATAGCAGCAAATTAGTTTTATATTTGAAAATGAAATTAGCACAACAAAACTAACATTCAAATTCAGATCAACATGTGAGTAGGATTATAAATGGGCATTCAAAACATGATAAACATGATCAAGGAAATGATATGAAGAGGATCGTGAGTGAAAAAGCCTCTACAGCTATTGCTTTGAATCAATTGATTTAGTAATTTTTAATAATGTTTCATAAGTGGTAAGAAAAGAAATTTGAAAGAGGCTCTTAGCAATGATGAGCCCCCTCATTCGAAATAACTCGTGGGGAAGAAATGAAAGGCTTAGACATGATGAGTATGGAATTCATAGAATTTGTCTAAAGGAAGAAATATGGTTAGATGCAAATGGGTGTTCATTGAGAAATATAATATAATGCAGATGGTTCTGCGGAGAGGTATAAGACTTATTTGGTAGCAAAGGGATACTCTAAAGTATATTGTCACTTAAGAAGAGGCCTTGTCTCCAATTAAAAATATGACCTTTATCAGGTTGTGGTTGGAATTGGTTTCTTTTGATTTGGAAGTGAAGCAAAAGGATATGAGGAAAAAATTTCTTCATAATGACTTCAATGAAGAATTTATATAAAGAAAACCAAAGGGGTTCATGGTAGAAGGGAGATAAGGCATGGTGTGTAAGTGAAAGACATCACCATATGGCTTGAAGTAGTCCCCAAGGAAATGGTTCCAATGGTTTGACACATATGTTGTGGGGAAAGGATTTGTAAGAAGTAGTCCCCAAGGAAATGGTTCAAATGGTTTGACAAATATGTTGTGGGACAAGGATTTGTAAGAAGAGAGGTAGGCCATTATGTTTACTTCAATTAAGGGTGCAATAACTTCATTATTCTAGTCTTATATGATGATATTACTTTGAATAGTGATTGTACAAGGATATTCAATGAGACTTTAAACACCAATAATCATGTGAATTTGTCATAGAAAGATTTAGGGAGTTACAATATTGTTTAATAATTAAGGTGAAAAGAAAATGTCAAAACAAAAAGAAAGTATATGGAAAGCATAATTAAGCTCTTTAGAATGGATAAATTTGGAGTGATTATACAAAGACAATTGGACTTAAACCTAGGTAAATGGTTTAGGTTGCCTACTTACAAAGTTACGAATAATCGATGATGGAAATATTCAACGACCATCCTTGACTAGTTGTTTAGGCATTTTCCTAGTATGTTTCCCTCTGTAAGAAATCAGTTAGGTATTTATGATTTTTAACGTGGCTGAGACGTGTTCAATTTCAATCAAAGTTGTCTATCTAGGGTACAGAATAGCTCGGACGACAGTTTTTTGTCGGAATCTGGTTCAGTAAAATTCAAAAAATGAGGTAGTTGCAGTGTTTGGAATCCACTTTTGAGAGTGGAAATAGATTCAGCACTATCAAAAACCCTTAAGGCACCCAAAATACTAAAGTTTAACAACTGTAAACAAGATTCTGATAAAATCTTTGCCAACTTTTTTCAAAATCTCTACCAGATTCTGGGCCATTCTGTTACTTTTTTAAACTACGGCATTTTGATCACTGCACTGTCAACAGACCAATTTCTATTTATATGGATATTCCTCCTCAAGGACAACTCAAAGAGTAATTGAAGTTCCTTTCCTTCCCTTCCCACAAGGTATTGCAGGATCCCCAAAAGGAAGCAAACAAATTTTCTGTTGTTAAATCCTTTCACATACATTCATTGCACTTCATTCTTGTCTTTGGTGATTGGATGGAGAAATTTAAGATGTTGATGATTGGAATGTTGCTTATTCTGGCAGCTAATGTATTCGCGCCAGGAAATAGTACCCAGACGACGTATTGATGCCCAACGTATTGTCCTCTTTCCTGCGATTTTTAATTATGAGAGAGAAAGTGCTCGTAGCTCCTCATCCGCAGCATGACTTATTATAGAAATATTGGATAGGGTGGAAGGTTCTTCAGTTCGATCTTTCGTTTTTATGTATGATACTAGATAGATCGTCAACTCTAATAATATTTTATGTTAGATCTAAGACTTTTGTGATCTATAATGTAGATAAATATATTTAAGATTAATCACAATATTAAGATTTGATAGACGTTTCGAACCATCTAATGAAATTCATCCTCAGGACAAAGTAAAAAAGAAAATTGATCTTATTAAATAAATAGTAAAAATGAGTCATTATGAGATAAACTGTTAAAACTAACTGTAAAGAAACTCTTCATTTATTTTTGTTTTCATGTCATTTTGATATTTTCATTTCTTAATATCATATTTTCTTCCTCAACTAACCACACCAGATAAGCTATAATTTGACTTGAGCCATGTCATTTATGTTGCAACTTCCTGCACTTACCGAGGTTAAAACGCCCTCTTCTGCATGACAAGTCTGATGAAGACCATATGGAACCCTGACCATATGGTGGATAATCCATATCGTGCGAGAGTTCCTCATTCTTCATTTTAATTCTACCTCGGTCGAATTTCTTGAGAATGAATGCAAATGTTGTAATTGTTTTTATTTGTGCTATAACTATTTCTCCCACTGACCGATAAACTTCAGTTAGCTCAGTCATTATCTCTCTATAATATATATTCGTTTATAGCACACACTTCTGGAAAGCATAAGGTCATTTGTTTGTTGGATTTATGTCAAAATAATTGGTTATGTACATCATTTCTATTACGACGGCTGATTTTACGTAAATAAATTGGTATTCTCAGTACTTACATATTTTTGACATGCTACCACTGTAAAGGTTACTTATTTTATTTTTCATGATATGTATATATATTTTGTATCTCTGGTGACAAATGCCTTCGTTTAAGTTCATTTCCAACACTGTGTTTGATTATGGATAGACATGTTATTAATGGTCATTAAGATGTGCTCCATTCTATTTAAAATGAATCTTTTTGTTCTCAGAACGCTACCCCTCTACCTCTGCCAAAAGACATTTTTGTCTTGAAAGCATGCTCCAATGAGGAGTTTTTTGTTCTATTCAGTCTATGTTCATGAGACATCAAGGATGCACAAAGCTCATCCACTGAAAATATTGAGAGATCCTTTGTCTCTTCTATTGCCACTACTGTGGCATCAAATCTTGAAGGTAGACTTCTTAATATTTTCTCCACTATTCTTCTTTCCTCAAGTGTCTCTCCATGAGACCTTATCTGGGTAACCAACCCAATCATATGAGTGAAGAATGTGTCTATGCTATCAGACTCTTTCATACAGAGAGTTTCAAAATCTCTCCTCAGCATTTGTAATTTTATTGTCTTCACCTTCTCCATGCCTTAATAGGTTGTCTTGAGGATATCCCATGCCTCCTTGGATTTTGTTACTGCTGAAATCCTTCGAAATATACTCTCATGTATTTCTTGGAAGATATAGAAGAGGGCTTTGGAGTCCTTCTTCCTATTGTCTTTCAGCAAGTCTCTTTCTGTTGTTGTCAAAGCATTAAGCGTTTCTACATCTGCTGGTTTTGGAAAGACATTTTCCATGAGCTCCCATATTTCTTGTGAAGCAAACATGACCTTCATTGTAATGGCCCAATAGTCATAGTTCTTCCCATTAAATTGTGGTAGTTGGGGATTTGTCAGGCTTCTGCTTGTTGCTGCCATCGTGACTATGTTAAACAAACAATATTCTTGACTGTGTAAAACATAAGCTTTCTCGCTGTTGGAGAAATCTACTTCTTCAAATCAATCTTACAGCTTGTACAGTGAAGAGCGAGCTCGTGCATCTTTCACCAAGCGCCTAGACCTGCTTTGATACCATGTTTTAAATATTGAATGAAATTAATAACCAGGGGAATGTTCCCCCACAACACAGGGAATAAAAACAATATGCGGAAAGAATAACAGTCATACACAGACAGCGTAATACATAAGAGAGGAACGAAATTCGTTTTTCTATTCAACTCTGTCTCTCATAATGAAATTACACTATGCTTATATCAAAATGGTCGAAGCCTATAAAATCTAAATCTAATCAATGCAATTCAATTGCTGAGCGGACGTTCAACAACATTTTTTCCTTGGGCCGTCAAAGGACCCATATCTTCATTAAATTGGCACACAGGCTGTATTCCTGGTTTATACACGAAAACACGTAAAATGCATTCAAAAACATAAAATTGGCGGACTTCAAACTTTATGTGTTTCAGCTCTGAGTCTTCATTTCATCCAACTCCTTATCGCAGATCGCAGATCATCGATCTTAAACTTTAACTGTCATAAACACGGATAACCTTAAGTTTGTGCAAATGCAAAGTGACATGGCACCGTCGCATCACAAATCAATTATCATAGCCTGCGGGCGATCTTGGCGGAAACTTAAAACATTGTGATTGTGATACACGACAGCGTTATCGCATCGCAAAACATATACAATACATTGCGGCGGTTAAATGGTAAACATAAACTTTTGCGGGCACGATGTGCGATGCCACAATCGCACCGCAAAACATATAACATTTGGTGCAGGCGCTTTATGGAAAATTCAAACTGTTGTGAATGCAATGTGTGATAGCACAATCGCATCACATAATAAATAACATAGCTTGCGGCGGTGGAAAGATAAGCGTTAAACAATGTGAAGTGCACTCTGCAGTGCAGCTATCTATTGGTAAGTGTGGTAAGGGAAATGCAAAGGAAAGAGGCGCAAAACAAGGTTTTGAATTATGCTGTAAGGTTAAGGTAGATCCCGCCAGATATCGCATCAGTGGTAAAATAACATATGAGGCGAAAGGATTAAGAGTTAAAACAAAAAAGGTTGTGGGCTGCGCCTGTGGGAAAAAGGTAAATAAATGCGGTAGATGGAAATAAATGAAAAGTTTAAGGCTCAAGTGCTCTGTTGATCTTTGCGTGGATTGCATGAAAACGCCTCTGGCTTCTTGGACCTGCTGCGTCCTTCTCTACTGTCAAAAATTGATGAAATTGTGGGATTCCACCAATGTCATTCATGGTGGTGGTTGGGAGTATAATTCCAACATAGACATGTTATTGATGGTAATTAACATGTGCTCCATTCTATTTAAAATGAATATTTTTGTTCTAGGACCGCTACCCCTATTGCGTAGTTTTCTATGTATATTTCTTTTAATCTCCATATCCTCGATTTGTAAAGGTTAATCTTCCAACGAATTATAAGAGGATCGGACTCAAGTTCTCAACCTCTTAGCATGGATACTGTTTATTACTCATTCTTTAGTTTTGTGATTCCTCTTGTCTTCTGACTAATATTTTCAATTGCCTTTGCTTTGAATTGGCTTTTTTTTTTCTTGTACAGTCGCAGGGTTTACTCCCCTTCTTCTATGCAATTTTCCTATACATCCCACAAAGACTCCATTGTTGGAGCTTCTCTTTCTTTTGTTTCTCACTACCAATTGGTACTTGAGAAATCCAACAAACCAAACCCATAGTGGTATGGCTCTAGTAGGCTCGTTAATAGCCAAAACAACACACAGTCCTGTAAGACCATCAGTAACCTATAGTTAGATATTTCTTATGTTTAGTTCCATGAACAGGTTAGTAAGCCTATAATTTTGAATTAACTTTTACTCACAATCTATTTTTTGACTAACTATACATTCAAGCTACGTTATTCATGCCCAATCTCATGCGATATTTATTTAACAGTATAACTTAATCTCTCCTAGATGAGTAAATAACTAATCATACAAGTCATCCCATTCACTATCAAAAAATCAAACATATTCATGCGGATATTATATCTATAATTGACAGGATACTTATCTCAAAAACACAAGACTAATCTAGTCCACCCAACCTTGAGAAGGGAAAGTGCATCCTTTTCTCCCTTCCAAGCTCCTCACCAGAGAAGTAGACAATATTTTTTCAGCAAAAAAACAGTGTTAGGCATCAAGACCACAGTCCAGCCTAAACTTCCTTGTCTGAGTAGAGTTCCACTAGCTCTTGTCCAACTCTAGATACCTCTATTGCAATGTCATGCCATTCTTAGACCTATTCATGCTTTTTTTCTTAGAACAAAACCCCATTTTCCTCGCTTAGATTCCTTTTTATCTCTAGAGGATAAGGTCACTAATTCTTTAACTACTTCTAACTGCTCAGTGTGTTGGAATTCATTTTTCCCAGATAGTCTTCTTGAATTCTATTTTTTCATATTAAAAAATAATCATTATTATTTTTCAAACAATTGTCTAAAATTTTACTTCATCTTATAGTCTTTACCATAAAAATTAAATGAAATCTAAAGTAAATTTGCTTAAATTAATTTGATCTCGGGGTTTCACAATATGCATGAGAATTTAACCATTAAATATGTTGGTAATTTTTGAAAAAAAATTTAGCTTCCTTGTGGTCAAGAAAATGCTACAACATAATTTATGTGAACAATAAAAAGACTCATAATAAATTAGTGAAGCCCATATTTACTTGATATTTAAAAGGAGTCAAGGAATACAAGTCATTAATCGATATAAGCATTGTTTTACCCAAAATTGGAATGTGATATTCAAAGTGGTGAAAATAAAATTAAAATAATTTTAAAAATATAATGAAAACACCCAATATATATTTAACCGAACAAAAAATTTTCCATGAAAATTATAATAATTTTAAAAACATAAATGTATATATTTTATAAAGTTAAGTATTTAAAATATTAAAATTATTCCAAAGTAACTGAGCAACCATTTTGCCATGAAAAACAGTAAATCAGTTGGTAATTTTTGAATTAATTTTTTATATTTCTTGTTGTCAGTGTGAACAATAAAAAACTCATAATAAATTAGTGAAGTGCATATTTACTTGATATTTAAAAGGAGTCAAGGAATACATGTCATTGACCCATATAATCAAATTAACATACCCAAAATTGGAATGTGATATTCAAGGTGGTGAAAAATTTTGAAGGTGAACTTTAAGATTTTTCCATATAAAAATGGTATAGTTTGCAATGACTTTATATTTTCAACTCCAAGTTAAATAGTTGTAAGAAGGGTCACATGCATAAAATTCTAAAGAAATGATACTAAAATTAATCTAAAGAAAACATGTGATCAGAGGCTCAGTATTTTAGCTCAAAAATAAAGTGCTCAGAATTGAAAGAAACTAGAGTGACATCGACCGATCCGTCGCAAGGAATCCAACGCAACTCGTTTCATCGAAAAACGAGTTCGGATAAAGGAGTTAAGATCTTTTGATCGCCATTCAGAACAGACAAATTTTTAATAAAAAAATTGCAGAACAGGTACAGGCTGATGACATGGCAGCCCAATCAACATTCAGAGAATCTTCTTCAGCGTTTTTCCAATGGAATTGGGACAAGTGTCACTGCTGGATTTGTCAGTTTGGTTTGTGAGGGTAAATTTTTTCCAATGACCTCTTAAGGTTGAATTTGGGTTTATGCTATTATGTGTTGGAATTTTATTATTATTATTATTATTAAGATTGGATTGATATTATATTATTATATATATACTTATAATATACTATATTAATACGATGGAGCCCGTTGGCATATATGAGATCGTTCGCATATATGTTAAAGTCCTTGTTAATAAGGTTTGTATGGCGCAAAAATCAAAGGTTTGAAATGGCATTATAACTCGTTGCAAAAACGATTGTATGGGGGCAAAGGTCTAGTTTCGACCCCGTGTCCTCCCCCCAACCAACTCCACGCCTTACCATTGAGTTGCGCTTTGATTCATTGAAAACCAAAGCTCCGAAATCGTATTTGATGTGTATGCAAAATCTAGTGGTGGGAGCGGAGGGGGCAAGCCCCGCAGGCCAGCCCTCCTCCACATGACCCAGCGATATGACTAGCTCCAAACTCAACCATAAATGCAAAAATTAAGTGCGGTTATCCCATTTAATCAGGGATTAAGCCCTAATTAATCCAATTACTAATTAGCAGCGGAATTAGCGGCATCGCTAAATTCAGACATTCTGTCAAATTTTTCGGAGTTAGCTAGAGTCCTTCGAGATTTGGAGGAGAAATTGAGGGAAAGTTTGTTTTTTCCATAACTAAGTCAATTTTCGACCAAATTGAGCTCAGAAAGAGTCATTCTTGGCTAATTGTTATGCTATGAACACATGGGAACAAATTGCAAAGGAAGATGAGCAAGTTTACAAAGGTTTTTGTTTCCTTGAATAATTTTGAAACCTAGGGCCATGAGGAGGGAAGGTCATGCCTAGATCATCTGGTAACCAAATTAAGTAAATAAATAGTCATTTCTAATATATTTTGACATTTTGAACTCATTGGAATATGTTCCAAGAGAATTTGATGCATGTAAACAACAATTTGAGCACAATTGAGCTAATACATAGGCCCAAGCTACGAATCTGGACCAAGGAGATGTAGCCCAGGAGGGGTGAAATGCTTCATCAAATTTTTTTTTTAATGGATCAGTTGTAATGGTTTGTTTTTATTTATGTTTCTATTGTTTAGCCATTTAAATTCATGCTTTATGCTTTCAAATTCACTCATAAAATTCAGTTTTAATTACCTCTTTAACACACATATGCAACAAGGGAACCTGTACATCAAACATAAGATCAATAAATAAGTTTTATATCTGAAAATTAAATTAGCGCAACAAAACTAACATTAAAATTTATATAAAGTTGGTATCAGAGCTTTGGTTTAAAGACAAGGTTATTTGCTTGATAGTTGCTTGAAGTTTTGTGCAAGTTTAATGGTTGCAAATTTGTGATGTTGACAAGGTTAAAGTTGCAAATAGGTGAAGGGAAATTGTTGGTTGCACGTCCTGAGATTAGGACCAGAAGAAGGAGAGCTACAAGAGCACCATATTCACCCAAAATTCCACTCATAACTGCACTTGAGTAACCTCAATTTTTTTCTCAAGAAGCTGATATTGAAGAGGTGCAATTTGTACAAGAAGTTGAGTTGATTGAAGAGGTACAAGCATCAGAAGTTGAGCTTGAATCCATAGCCATCATGTCAGGTGTTGGAGAGACTCAAGGAAATTCAAAAGAGGAATATGTCAAGAGATACTTCAAAGACATAAAGAGGATGGTTAAAGTTATGTTTGATGTATTTATTGTTGGGATGGAAGGAGAAGGTTTTAAGCCTCCATATGGAGAAGGAACTTCAGATGGTAAGAAGGATGAAGAGAGGAGTTCAAAGGGAACTGGAGGAAAGCCACCTCCATCTCCACCATCTTCATCATCCTCATAATTTCCATTAGCATCATATTCCACTTCCACCAAAAAAAAACACTCACACTCACTCAAAAGCCACAAAAGGAAAAACTCCATTACTCAATTTGGAAATTAAGTTTGAACTTCCCATGTACAATGGTGAGGTAAATGCAAAGAGGATTGACAATTGGATACGTCAATTGGAGGTGTATTGAAGAATTCAGAACCTTCATGAAGACGACATAAATATCCAGTTGGATTCATTAAGGCTAGAAGGAGCAGCACTAGTTTTGTGGGAAGCAAAGACTCAAGAGGAAATGTGAATCCATGGTAAGATATCCATTTCTTGGGTTGAGATTATTTCTTCCATTAAAAGACAGTTTTATCCTTTAGCCTATATGAAAAAAGATATTATGAGTTGGAAAAATTTTAAGCAACTCAAGGGTCAAACAGTTCAAGAATATACCCAGGAGTTTAGGAAATGGGCTTTGTTGTTGGGAATAAATTTGAATTCTCAAGTTACACTCTTGAAATACATTGGGGGTTTACATTCCTATTTGAGACATACTATCCTTATGTTTAACCCAAGCAATTTATATGAAGTTTGTGTTCAAGCCACACACTTAAAGGCAAGAGGGAAACAAAACATGGATGAAAAAAGTGAAAGTGAGGGTAAAGGAAAAGGAAATTTTTATGGAAGAGGAAAAATAAATACTTATGTAAAAATAGAGAAGGAAAAACTCACATGCAAAAATTGTTCAAAGACTAGCCATGATGAAGACCATTGTTGGAAATTTCATCTAGAATTGAAACCAAACACACTGAAAGCCAAAGAGAAGGGAAAAATTATTTCTATAGCTGAACATGACTTAGGGTCAGATTCAGGAGATGAGACAAAGATTACAGAAATGGGTTTGAAAGGTAAACATGTTTCAAGCACTAGTTATTCAATTTTTTCAAATGATACTCATGATGAAGATACAAGAATAGAACTTTTCCATATTAGAGTTGACTCTAAACATACCAAGATTGATACACTTTTCTATATTGGGTCACAAGCTAACTTGATTTCCGAAGACTTGGTTAAGCAGCTAGGCCTTGAAAATATTAGACATCAAAGACCATATCCTTTGGGTTGGATATGCAAGAATGAAAACTTGCAGGTTACAAGGAAGTGCTTTCTAAGATTCACCATCAACTCAAACTTTCTTGATGAAGTTGAGCTTGTGTGGTGTCGCTTGAGATATCAGATATTGTATTGGGAAGTCCTTATCTGTATGATAGGAAAGTAGTATTTCACCGCCATGAGAACACATATCACTTGTTTAAGGATGGTATTGAGTACATAATTAGAGCGCATAAGAAGAAGACAGGTTTGTCTCTTATACATGCAAGTGAAATGAAGAGGATAGTGAATGCAAGTCAGAACTTGACATTGTTGATGATCAAACAAAGAGATGTGTTGAATAAAAATTTTCAAAAATATGCTTATGCTTGTAATGAGTTGTTTCAGGATGTTAACAAGTTTCCTTTGAAAGAAGGTGAACAAGATGTAAAACATTTGCAGAAATCAATAGTAGTGTTGAGTAGTGTTGGAAACAAGATGTCGGTGCAAGGGAGTGCAAAGGTCAAAGAGAAAGTGACAAAGAAGCTTGGAAAAGAAGGCATGGGTTCCACAAATGCTTGTTGTTGTCTTCCAAAAGGTACATGGCAATGACGAAGATACTTGGTCAAGAGTTAACCCAAGTACAAAGTGAGATCAACAAAGAATCGCCATGGTGACAGTGTGCAAGGTGAGAAAGTTTTTAAGTTTCCTTTTATTCTTGACCAAGGTAGGAAAAGGATGGTTTCTGCAAGAATATATTTCTGTTTTACAAATTCAAAAATATTGTAGCATGATGGTGTCAATGACAGCAAGAGAAGGTCGCAAGAATCAAGGAAAAAGTTGACTTTTGTGAAAAGCTCCAAATGATGAAATTGGGAAATTTTTAGTGGATAGAGACTGGAAGGATGAGGGAATAGTACTCTCATCCACATGATCAGTAATCAGAGAGCTTTTGGGGTCCAAAAGGCTTCTAGTGGGGAGGAATGTTCAGAGGATCAGTATTTTAGCTCAAAAATGAAAGTGCTCAGAATTGAATGAAACTAGAATGACAACGACTAGCCTGTCGCAAGGAATCCAACACGACTCGTTTCGTCGAAAACTAAGTTCGGATGAAGGTGTTATGGTATGTTGATCATCATTTAGAACAAGGAATTTTTTATAAAAAAAATTGCAAAACAGGTATACGCTGGTGACATGGTACCCCAGTCAACATTCAAGGAATATTCTTTAGTTTTTTTCCAATGAGACTGTGACAAGTGTCACTGTTAGATTCACCTGTTTGGTTTGTGAAGGTAAAAATTTTCCAATGACCTCCTAAGGTTGAATTTGGCTTTATGATATTATGTGCTAGAAAGTATTATTTTTTATTATTATTACGATTGGATTGGTATAATATTATTATATGTATACTTATAATACACTATATTGTTTTATGATCATGTGATATATTATATTATTATAGATATTAATATTTAATTATTAATTTAAACCTCAATCTAATTTAAATTTCATATTAAACATTGGAATTTATAATGTTTAACCAAATTCCGCATTTCATTAAACCTATGTGCTAAATATCAATGGTGGCACATTAATATTACAAAGGTTCCAAAGATTATTACAAAGTTCGGGGTATATTGCAAGGTTCTAATACAATGAATTAACTTTAATGTTGGAATGCGTATTATATGGTTTAATAACCTTGGGGGAGAGGAATATATTTAATATGGCGGAGCCCGTTGGCATATAACCTAGTCTTGATGATGAACCACACTGGTTGGTTCGAAATGCGTCGACAATGTTCCATTGCATATGATGCTTTATGCTTTAAATTCACTCATAAAATTCACTTTTAATTACCTCTTTGACACACATATGTAATAAGGGAACCTGTACATCAAGCATAAGATCAGTAAATTAGTTTTATATCTGAAAATGAAATTAGCACAACAAAACTAACATTCAAATTCAGATCAACATGTGAGTGGGATTATAAATGGGCATTCAAAACATGATAAACATGATCAAGGAAATGATATGAAGAGGATCGTGAGTGAAAAAGCCTCTATAGATATTGCTATGAGTCAATTGATATAGTCATTTTTAATAATATTTCATAAGTGGTAAGCAAAGAAATTTGAAAGAGGCTCTTAGCAATTATGAGCCCCCTCATTCGAAATAACTCGCGAGGAAGAAATGAAAGGCTTAGACATAATGAGATATGGAATTCATAGAATTTTTCTAAAGGAAGAAATATGGTTAGATGCAAATGGGTGTTCATTGAGAAATATAATATAATGCAGATGGTTCTGTGGAGAGGTATAAGACTTATTTGGTAGCAAAGGGATACTCTAAAGTAGATTGTGTCACTTAAGAAGAGGCCTTCTCTCCAATGAACAATATGACCTTTATCAAGTTGTGGTTGGAATTGATTGCTTTTGATTTGGAAGTGAAGCAAAAGGATATGAGGACAAAATTTCTTCATAATGACTTCAAAGAAGAATTTATATAAAGAAAACCAAAGGGGTTCATGGTAGAAGGGAGATAAGGCATGTTGTGTATGTGAAAGACATCACCATATGGCTTGAAGTAGTCCCCAACGAAATGGTTCCAATGGTTTGACACATATGTTGTGGGACAAGGATTTGTAAGAAGTAGTCCCCAAGGAAATGGTTCAAATGGTTTGATAAATATGTTGTGGGACAAGGATTTGTAAGAAGAGAGGTAGGCCATTATGTTGACTTCAAGTAAGGGTGCAATAACTTCATTATTCTAGTCTTATATGATGATATTACTTTGAATAGTGATTGTACAAGGATAGTCAATGAGACTTTAAACACCAATAATCATGTGAATTTGTCATAGAAAACTTTAGGGAGTTACAATATTGTTTAATAATTAAGGTGAAAAGAAAATGTCAAAACAAAAAGAAAGTATATGGAAAACATAGTTAAGCTCTTTAGAATGGATAAATTTGGAGTGATTATACAAAGAAAATTAGACTTAAACCTAGGTAAATGGTTTACGCTGCTTACTTACAAAGTTACAACTAATCGGTGATGGAAATATTCAACGACCATCCTTGACTAGTTGTTTAGGCATTTTCCTAGTATGTTGCCCTCCGTAAGAAATCAATTAGGTATTTATGATTTTTAACGTGGCTGAGACGTGTTCAATTTCGATCGAAGTTATCTATCCAGGGTATAGAATAGCTCGGACAGCAATTTTTTGTCGGAATCCGGTTCAGTAAAATTCAAAAAATGAGGTAGTTGCAGTGTTTGGAATCCACTTTTGAGAGTGGAAATAGATTTAGCACTATCAAAAACCCTTAAGGCACCCAAAATACTGAAGTTTAACAACTGTAAACAAGATTCTGATAAAATCTTTACCGACTTTTTTCAAAATCTCTACCAAATTCTAGGCCATTCTGTTACTTTTTTAAACTACGGCATTTTGATCACTGCGCTGCCAACAGACCAATTTCTATTTATATGGATATTCCTCCTCAAGGACAACTCAAAGAATAATTGAAGTTCCTTTCCTTCCCTTCCCACAAGGTATTGCAGGATCCCCACAAGGAAGCAAACAAATTTTCTATTGTTAAATCCTTTCACATACATTCGTTGCACTTCATTCTTGTCTTTGGTGTTTGGATGGAGAAATTTAAGATGTTGATGATTGGAATGTTGCTTCTTCTGGCAACTAATGTATTCGCGCCAGGAAACAGTACCGAGACAGTGTGTTGATGCCCAACGTATTGTCCTCTTTCCTGCGATTGTTAATTATGAGAGAGAAAGGGCTCACGACTCCTCATCCGCAGCATGATTTATTATAGAAATATTGGATAGGGTGGAAGGTTCTCGAGTCCGATCTTTCGTCTTTATGTATGATATTAAATAGATCGTCATCTCTAATAATATTTTATGTTAGATCTAAGACTTTTGTGATCTATAATGTAGATAAATATCTTTAAGATTAATCACAATATTAAGATTTGATGAAAGTTTTGAACCATCTAATGAGATTCATCCTCATGACAAAGTAAAAAAGAAAATTGATCTTATTAAATAAATAATAAAAATAAGTCATTATGAGATAAATTGTTAAAACTAACTGTAAAGAAACTCTCCATTTATTTTTGTTTTCATATGTCATTTTGATATTTTCATTTCTTAATATCATATTTTCTTCCTCAGCTAACCACACCAGATAAGCTATAAGTTGACTTGAACCATGTCATTCATGTTGCAACTTCCTGCACTTACCGAGGTCAAAACCCCCTCTTCTGCGTGACAAGTCTGTTGAAAACCATGCAGAACCCCGACCATATGGTGGATAATCCATATCGTGCGAGAGTTCCTCATTCTTCATTTTAATTCTGCCTCGGTCGAAGTGCTTGAGAATGAATGCAAATGTTGTAATCGTTTTTATTTGTGCTATAACTATTTCTCCTACTGACTGATAAACTTCAGTTAGCTCAGTCATTATCTCTCTATAATATATATTCGTTTATAGCACACACTTCTGGAAAGCATAAGGTCATTTGTTTGTTGGAACTATGTCAAAATAATTGGTTATGTACATCATTTCTATTACGACGGCTGATTTTACGTAAAGAAATTGGTATTCTCAGTACTTACATATTTTTGACATGCTACCACTGTAAAGGTTACTTATTTTTCATGATATGTATATATATTTTGTATCTCTGGTGACAAACGCCTTCGTTTAAGTTCATTTCCAACACTGTATTTGATTATGGATAGACATGTTATTAATGGTCATTAAGATGCGCTCCATTCTATTTAAAATGAATCTTTTTGTTCTCGGAACGCTACCCCTATTGCGTAGTTTTCTATGTATATTTATTTTGATCTACATATCCCCGATTTGTAAAGGTTAATCTTCCACTGAATGATAAGAGGACCGGACTCAGGTTCTGGTTCGCCCTGAACCAGGGTCTCAACCTCTTGGCATGGATACTGGTTAATACTCTTCTTTAGTTTTGTGAGTCCTCTTGTTTTCTGACTAATCTTTTCAATAGCCTTTACTTTGAATTGGCTTTTTTTTTTCCTTGTACAGTCGCAGGGTTTAATCCCCTTCTTCTATGTCATTTTCCTATACTCACAATCTATTTTTTGACTAACTATACCCGCAAGCTACATTATTCATGCCCAATCTACACTATTCACGCCCAATCTCATGCGGCCATTATTTAACAATATAACTTAATGTCTCCTAGATGAGTAAATAACTAATCGTAACTAATCGTACAAGTCATCCCATTCACTATCATAAAATCAAACATTCATTCACATATTATATCTATAATTGACAGGATACTTATCTCAAACACAAAAGACTAATCTGGTCCAGCCAACCCTGAGAAGGGCAAGTACCTCCGAACTCCTCTCACCAAAGGAGTAGCCAATAATTTTCAGCAAAAAAAAGTGTTAGATATCAAGACCACAGTCCAGCATGAACTTCCTTGTCTGAGTAGAGTTCCACTGGCTCTTGTCCAACTCTGGATACTTCTATTGCAACGTTGTGCCATTCTTAGATCTCTTTTCTTTTTTTTTTTCTTAGAACAAAATCTCTTTTTCCTCGCTTAGATTCCTTTTTATCTCTAGAGATTTAGGTAACTATTTCTTTACCCGCTCTGTGTGTTGGAATTCGTTTTTCCTATATAGTCTTCTTGAATTTTATTTTTTCATATTAAAAAAAATCATTATTATTTTTCAAACCTGCTCGGTGTATTGGAATTCGTTTTTTCCCTATAGTCTTCTTGAATTCTATTATTTCATATTAAAAAATAATTATTATTATTTTTCAAACAATTGTTTAAATTTTTACTGCATCTTATTGTCTTTACCATAAAAATTAAATGCAATTTAAAGTAAATGTGCTTAACTTAATTTGATCTCGGGGTGCCACAATATGTATGAGAATTTAACCATTAAATATGTTGGTAATTTTTGAAATGTATTTCTAGCTTCCTTGTGGTTAAGAAAATGCTACAACATACTTAATGTGAACAATAAAAAGACTCATAATAAATTAGTGAAGTGCATACATATTTAATTGATATTTAAAAAGAGTCAAGGAATACAAGTCATTGACCCATATAAGCATGGGCATGCCCAAAATTAGAATATAAGCATAGGCATACCCAAAATTGGAATGTGATATTTAAAATGGTGAAAATAAAATTAAAATAATTTTAAAAATATAATGAAAACATCTCATATATATTTAACCCAACAAACATTTTTTCATGAAAATTAAAATAATTTAAAAATATAAATGTATATATTTTAGAGTTAAGTATTTAAAATATTTAAATTATTTCAAAGTAACTGAGCAACCATTTTGCCATGAAAACTAGTAAATTAATCGGTAATTTCTGAATTTTTTTTTATCTTTCTTGTTGTCAATGTGAACAATAAAAACACTCATAATAAATTAGTGAAGTGCATATTTACTTGGTATTTAAAAAGAGTCAAGGAATGCATGTCATTGACCCATATAATCAAATTGACATACTAAAAATTGGAATGTGATATTCATGGTGGTAAAAGCTTGTGAAGGCAAGCTTTAAGATTTTTCCCTATAAAAAGGGTATAGTTTGTAATGACTTTATATTTTCAACTCTGTGTTAAATAGTTGTAAGAGGGGTCACATGTAGAAAATTCTAAAGAAATGATAGTAAAATTAATCTAATGAAAACATGTGAGTGAGATTATAAATGGGCATTCAAAACATGATAAACATGATCAAGGAAAGGATATGAAGAGGTTCGTGAGTGAAAAAATCTGTAAATATATTGCTATAAGTCAATTGATTTAGTCATTTTTAATTATCTTCCATAAGTGGTAAGCAAAGAAATTTGAAAGAGGCTCTTAGCAGTGATGAGCCCCCTCATTGGAAATAAGTCACGGGGAAGAAATGAAAGGCTTAGACATAATGAGATATGGAATTCATAGAATTTGAGAAATATAATGCACATGGTTCTGTGGAGAGGTATAAGACTTATTTGATAGCAAAGGGATACTCTAAAGTAGATTGTGTCAGTTAAGAAGAGGCTTTCTCTCCATTGACCAATATGACCTTTATCAAGTTTTGGTTGGCATTGGTTTCTTTTGATTTGGAAGTGAAGCAAAATGATATGAGGGCAACATTTCTTCGTAATGACTTCAAAGAAAATTTTATATAAAGAAAACCAAAAGGGTTTATGGCATAAGGGAGATAAGGCATGGTGTGTAAGTGAAATACATCACCATATGGCTTGAAGTAGACCCCAAGGAAATGGTTCCAATGGTTTGACACATATGTTGTGGGACAATGATTTGTAAGAAGTGGTCCCCAAGGAAATGGTTCAAATGGTTTGACAAATATGTTATGGGACAAGGATTTGTAAGAAGAGAGGTAGGCCATTGTGTTTACTTCAAGCAAGTTACTTTGAATAGTGATTGTACAAGGCTAGTCAATAAGACTTTAAACACCAATAATCATGTGAATTTGTCATAGAAAAATTTAGAAAGTTACAATTTTGTATAATAATTAAGGTGAAAAGAAAATTTCAAAACAAAAAAAGTATATGAAAAACATAGTTAAGCTCTTTAGGATGGATAAATTTGGAGTGATTATACAAAGAAAATTGGACATAAACCTAGGTAAATGGTTCAGGTTGCCTACTTACAAAGTTAGGACTAATTGGTGATGGAAATATCCAACGACTATTCATATTATGTTTGACTGGTTGTTTAGGCATTTTCTTAGTATGTTGCCCTCCGTAAGAAATCAGTTAGGTATTTATGATTTTTAATGTGGCTAAGACGTGTTCAATTTCGATCACTGCGCCGCCAGCAGACCAATTTCTATTTATATGGATATTCCTCCTCAAGGAGAACTTAATTGAAGTTCCTTCCCTTACCTTCCCACAAGGTATCGCAGGATCCCCACAGGGAAGCGAACAAAGTTTCTGGTGTTAAATCCTTTCACATACATTCGTTGCACTTCATTCTTGTCTTTGGTGTTAGGATGGAGAAATTTAAGATTCGAGGCAACTATTGTTGATGATTGGAATGCTGCTTCTTCTGGCAGCTATTCTATTCACGGCAGGTCCTTTTGCAAATGGTACCCAG
Source organism: Pinus albicaulis (assembly GCA_034641835.2). Taxonomy (NCBI): domain Eukaryota; kingdom Viridiplantae; phylum Streptophyta; class Pinopsida; order Pinales; family Pinaceae; genus Pinus; species Pinus albicaulis. The sequence continues at coordinate 22,897,466 of MU968382.1, read as the reverse complement.
ACGGCGTGTTGCTGCCCGACGTATTGTCCTCTTTCCCGCGATTGTTAATGATGAGCGAGGCTCAGAGGTGCTGGACCAGGAAGGTTGGTTACATGCCTAAGATTAGCATGCTTATGGGGAACTGCTACACTGTACATTTCATGCACGAACAGGATTGCAGCAAGGTTATGGACAGGGTATGGGTATCTGGTCGTAGCTATCTTCAGATCATGCCATGGTATTTAGGATTTGATCCTCTTGTGGACGCCCCGCGAGGCAAGTATATATGGGCCAAATTACCTGGCCTCCCACTTGAATACTGGACAGAAAAAGCTCTCTCTGCCATTGGTAACACTATTGGATCGACAAGATACGTTGACCCGAGGAGCGTTGGCATCCCGGACAAACGTGTTGCATGGATTTTGATCGAAGTACCCACTATGCATCAGCTGGCGGGGGACGTAGAATTGGTCTGGGAGAAGAGGAGACACCTTCAGCGGGTCGACTATTGGGGTATCCCCTTTAGATGCCTATGTTGCCACAAAACGGGCCACCTTAAACGAGAATTCCCTACCAGATTCTCGAAGACAAGAAGGAGGCGCAATTACACATTGCAAATGGGGCAAGGTGGCTTTTCATCCTTATCCACTAAGTCCTCGGATAAGTCGCTTTACAATGATGTTCCGGATGGCCATCGTTCTTTTAATGGCAAAGCTGGCTTCGGGATGTACACGCCTCCCCCCTCGAAATCCTCTCTTTTGGCCGATCTCCCTGCCCGTTGTCTGTCGGCGAAAGTCGGTTCTCGCCCTCGATTCGGGGCCGTCCCCCCCACCTCCACTGTGACCCTCCCTTCGATACCTCTTCGCACCGCCAACGATCCTTCCTTTAATAATGACCTTCATATTGTATGCCCCCTCTCTGCTTCCCCTTCCATGCCCGCCCTGGAATGGGCTTCGCCTCATAATGGATGTGGTGATGGATGTAATACGGTCGATGAGCTGGATAGTGAACCACCCACGAATGCTGCTGCACTCTCCGCTCCCACCCAGCCTATTATTCTGCCCTGCTCCGAATACGACCCACCCATTAATCGCGACCTTCCATCTGGTTGTCCTCTCACTGCTTCCCCCTCAATGCCTGCCCTGGAATGGGCTTCTCCTTTTGTTGATCGATCTACTGTCGCCGATCAGGGTTTTGAATCACCCAGGAATGAAGCTGAGACTGACCTGGAAGGCCTTCTGAAGAATCCTGAACTAGACATTGCGGAATTGACTGTTTTTGATAGAGTGGTCAAGGGGAACTCTCCCACTATATCGCCTGAGTCCACGGCAAATATCATTGTTCGCAAAACTTCGAAGAAGGGGTCCAGACATTTCAGAGGGAGAAGAAAGATCAAAGAAATATACAGGGGAGAGATCTTGAATCTACAGGAGATACCTGTAATGGACATTGAATCGGATTGGGCCCTTAGAGCGAGTCGCCCGCATGAAGGTGGGGAATGACAACCATTTTATCCCTCAACATTAGAGGGGTTGGCGATCCCTCAAAAATAATTCGCCTCAGGGAGTTGGTTCGGAATGTTAGACCTTCGGTCATATGTCTACAGGAAACACTCTCTCTTCGCAAGGATGCGGTGAATGCCATTTTTGAGATCTGCCCGGGTTGGAAGGCTGCTGGGGTTGACGCTGTGGGAAGATCGGGTGGCGTCGCAGTAGGTTGGGACGTACAGTATTTCAACTTCACAGCATACAAATTCTTTGGGGGCATCCTTCTATATGGTTTTATCAGGGGGACTTGCGAACAGGTGGCCATTATTAACGTATATGCACCCTGTAGCATGAAGGTGGATTTCTGGAATAAGATGGACAATAGTGGGTTGTTGGACATGAAAAACTTGATGATGATAGGGGATTACAATGTTGCCCTCTCTGTGGACGAGTCGTGGGGTAAAAAGGCTAGGCTAGACAGGGCTACTAATAGAATTTTGCACATCCTTAATAGCTGGGATCTGATTAACATCAATGCTCGTCCTGCTGTTCCCACCTGGTCAAACCACAGGTGTGGGGATGACTACATTGCCAAGGTACTGGACCGTGCCATGGTCAGCGCAGGGCTAATTAATATCCTGGGACACATGTGCCTCTCTGTCCAGGATTCTTCTCTGTCGGATCACAAGGCTATTTGCTTGTCGTGGCGTCTTGAAGCCTTCAGTAAGGGAGCCCCATTTAAATTAAATAGGGTATGGTTATCAGACCCTGATTTCATCAATCTGGTATCGAATTTCTGGAAGGACGATGTGGATTTGTCCCCACATGCTGGTGGTTTGGCTGGCAAATTGGTGGCTTTGAAACATATCGTCAAAAAATGGGAACGTGATAAGAAGCGAGCGCAGAGATTGGAATTGACTGAGATCTCTGAGCGCTTTGCCCAGACATATGATATTTTTTTAACCCACCCTCCTGATGCTGGACAATATGATTTATTGAAATATTTTGAAGGTAGGAAGACTGAACTTCTTAGAATCGAAGAGCTCACGTGGAAGTTAAAGAGCAGAATGCAGTGGCTCAAAGAGGGTGACCTCAATACTAAGTATTTCCATGCATGTGCATCCGGCAGAAGGGCTAAAAATTCCATTTGGAGCATACGTGACAAGGAGGGTACCATCATCTCTGATGAAGAAGAGATTAGGAGATATGCAGCTGTTTTTTTTGGAGATTTCTATAAGCAAGATGAGGGGATCTCTTACCTCAACCAACAGTGGGTTCTTAATCACATTCCGGTGATGTTCAACCAGATCTCTGCTGAGGGACTCATGGCTCCCATATCTAAGGAGGAATTACTGCTTGTACTGAAATCCTTCGCCAAGGACAAAAGCCTTGGGCCTGATGGGTGGCCGGTAGAATTCTTCATCGACTTTTTTGACCTTATAGGAGCCGAATTGCTGGAGTTGATTGAGACGATCCGAACAAAGGGACAGATGCTGGGTGCCATTAGCGCCACCTTTATTGCACTCATTCCTAAGACTACAGATCCTATTACCTTCTTAGACTACCGCCCTATTGCACTTTGCAATGTCTTATACAATATATCCTCGAAGCTGATTGCAAACAGGCTGAAGGCAACTCTCTCTAAGTGGATCTCGGATGAACAGTATGGTTTCCTACATGGCAGATCGATTCATGATGCCGTTGCCATCGCGCAGGAGGCTTTGCACACTATGCATTATCTGAATCAGGGTGGTATTATCTACAAGGTCGACCTCTACAAGGCTTATGACTCCGTAGACTGGTCTTTCATTAGATTGGCACTCTACAAGATTGGTCTGCAATTGCCTGCCATTAGGTGGATCATGGCCTGTATATGTTCGGTGAGATATAGTGTCATCATCAATGGGATCCCATCTACTTTCATCAACGCTGGACGTGGGCTGAGATAGGGCTGTGCACTGTCTCCGCTCATCTTCCTTCTTGTCATGGAGGGTTTCAGCCGTCTGATTAATAGTGCTGCTCGGGAGGGACATTTTACAGGTATGCTGGTATCTCCACAGGTCAGGATCACCCACTCTCTCTTTGTTGATGATTTACTGGTTTTTGGTTGCATCCTCCACGAAATCTGGGTTTTCCTTCACTCTTTGCTAGACAGATTTGGCTCGGCCACGGGCCTTGTCATCAATAAGCTTAAGTCTAAACTGCTTTTTGATCATGGCGAGGAGGAGGAAGTACTTCATATTGCTGAGATTCTGGGAGTATGTACTGCCAAAACTTCTGATGGCATCTCCTACTTGGGGTTCCGTTTAAAGCCCTACTCTTATCTGAACAAAGATTGGGAATGGTTAGTTGAAAAATACCGGAACAAAATTGCGAGTTGGACTAACCGTTGGCTCACTTTGGGCGGGAGATTCGTGCTCACACAAGCTATTCTCTCACATTTCACTGTATATTGGGGGCATCTATTCCTTATTCCTGCACAGATTTGCAATAGGATTTATGCTATCATGTCACATTTTCTATGGGCCGGGGTGGGAGATAAAAAAAAATTTCACCTAGTTAAAATGTCGGAGATCTCCCGCCCAAAAGATATGGTTGGCTGGGGCCTACTGGATCTGAAGACTTTCTCATTGGCTCTATTAGCCAAATCATTATGGAGGGCCCTGGTGGGTAACGTCATATGGTCGAATATCATGCTGGACATATATGTGGGTTCTAGATCTATGGAAATTTACATCCTCGGCCCAATGATACCACATAAGGGTGCGTCCATGATTTGGAGAAGTATATCTAAAAGCTTGGGGACTATCAAGAAGAATGTGCGGTGGAAGCTTGGCGATGGGAGGCGGATTCCTATCTCGTGCTCCTACATATTAGGCGCTTCTACTGACCATGGCACTAACCCGGATTTCTAGCACAAGCTGTCCCATAGAGGGCTCTTCTTCATCTCCGATTTTATCTCTCATTGGGATAACGATGCTCCTGTCTGGAAGACCTTTGAGAGTCTTGGCTTATAGGATAAGGACAGGGATTCATGGCAGAACATCATCAACGTTTTCCAGGGGGCTGGCTTCTTTTTTCATCCTACAGGTGATAGGATTGTGTGGGGTGGGTCTTACAAGGGATCCAACATCAGTGTAAAGGAATTGTATTCGAACATGATTGCTGGAGGCTCCACCCCCAATGTTATCCCTGGTTTCACAAAGGCGTGGAAGTGGAGAATTCCCCACAAGATCCTTCTTTTCAACTAGCTTCTCGAGAAAGGGAGGATCCTCACGTGGGAGAATCTTCAAAAAAGAGGTATGATTGGACCGGGTCGCTGCACCATTTGCAAACAACAGCTGGAAACTGTCTCCCACTTATTCTTTGAATGCAAGACAGTACTGGGCTTTTGGGAAATGATATCTCACTGGGCTAGCTACCCATCTTGGAGACCACTGTCACAGGCCCAGGCTTATGATTTTTGGGCATCAAAGGGTGAAGGGATCAAGGCTCTGCCCTTCTATGTTTGCTGGGAGATATGGTGCTCCAGGAACAATCTGTTGTTCAATGGGGGGCTGTGGGATCCCTACAAGTTGTACCGGCGGATTCTGGAATGGCTTCAAACTCACTCTGCTCTGGATGAGGTCGTAAAGGACCTCTCCATCAGGTATAGACTTCATGAGATCAATATCCCGACACTCTTTTTCGATGGTGCATAGCAGGAGGGGGTCTGTGGCTGTGGGGCCTGGCTTAAATTGGAGAGTGGGGAACGCTACCATATCTTCTGGAATGGCGGCCCCGGAACTAACAATAAAGCTGAGCTGTTAGCCCTATGGAGCGGTCTCCTTGTGGCTCTTCACCTGAAGATCCCTTGCATTGATATATATGGGGATTCCCAGATTGTAGTTGGAGGTATCTCGAGCAGGACTACTCTCCGAAGCCCACATCTCTGTGGTTGGGTCGAACGTATTACCCACCTTCTCTCCCAATTTCAGAGGGCATCCACCCACCATATTTACAGAGAGCTGAACAACAGGGCGGATAAACTCTCTAAACTTGGGCTGGTACAAGAATTTGGTTTCATTTCAGTCACAAATATCAGCGAAAACAGAGCTGAGACCACCTTCTCTATCCCATTGTAGGCTCTTCGTTTTTGATGTCATCATTCGGGCCCTGGGCTCTCTCTTTCTATGGGATGCTATATTGGATTGGTGCTCTTCACCTGTTCTAGTTTTGGTCCTGCTCTCGATGCCTGTCTGATGCTGCACAGCTTTCTTGCACTTTCCGAATGGCTACAGCGCCCAGGTTGCATTGCTTTTGACAGTCTGCCTTCCTTTGGCTGTACCACAATGCATTTATCGGTTTTTGCTCTTGGTTTTTGTAATGCTTTGTATCAGCTATGAGGTCGGTATTGTTATCTCTTTTTTTGTTTCATCCGTTCTATGTATTTTCCTCCTGGCTACTTCGCCTGGACGCCAGTATCCATTGCTGGGTTCTGTATGCTGTTGTGAACCTATATGGTTCACAGCATTGACTGTAAGGGTACCATACTCTATTTTTTTTACCTCTGCCTGAACGGGGCATCCCTTTCTCCTGTCGAGAATTGGTTATCTCCTCTTCAGTTGCACATGTTCTGGATGATGGACTGTTTTCCCATGATTTAATATCTAAACAGCGATTTTTCTCCTGATGAAAAAAAAAATGATGAGCGAGCAAGAGCCCACAGCTCCTGATTGATTATAGAAATATTGGATAGGGTGGATGGTTTTGGTCCTATTGATCGCCCTTATGAATGATATTTTCATTTCTTAATATCATATTTTCTTATTTGTGAACACTTTTATTATTATCATATAATTTCATATATATAAATAAATATATTTTTAAGTATAGTGTTTTTAGTATTGTATTATATTATATATCATTTTTGAGATTTAACTGAGTTAAGTAAGTTATTTATTTATGATTAGAGATTTAACTAGGTTAAGTAAGTTATTTATTTATGATTATTTCTAAGAAAAATAATAATAACTTTTTAATTTCTCATAATTTTTAAATAGTCTATTTAATACTCATTACATTAAATGATACTCACAAAAATAAAAAAATAAAATTAAAACTAATAATAAATATAAATAAAATTCAAAATCTATAACAATAAAATTATAATTAATAAAATTGTAATTAATTTTATAGTATCTTTTGCATATTTATTGTCATCTATGAGTTCTTTGCATGCATTTCTAAAGGATTCCTCTCCTCCCATGGTATCTTGTATTGTAAATTCCAGTTTTGGTTGGAGTACCGTTGATTTCGTGAAATGCCGCACTTGGAAGTTGAAGCTGAGGCTCCTTCTGGGTGGAGGTGACGACCAAAATAAGCCAAACCATTGTTATCTTCTAGAGTTTTAATGGAGTATATGAGATTTGTTGTGATAAATATTTTCAGATTTATTAAATAGTTTTTTATTTGTAAAAGCTAATTGTTTTTAGTTAGATTTTTTGGAAGTTTATTTAATTTTTTTTTAAATTTTACAGGAATATATTGAAATAGCAAGTTTGATAGATAACTTATGCATAATCGAAGTGTTCTAAGAATTTTTTAGAGTGCTAAATCTATATATACATATACAGTAAAAAAAAATCAATTTAAATAACACAAATCACAATTTCATCTCAAATATTTCTCCAAATTCCAACACCAAAAAATTCCAAAAAATCTCACTAAAATTCCGCAACCATCGCATATGAAATTTATTGTCCACCACAGGTTTCTTTTCTTTGATTATATGAGAGATGCATGACTTGGAGCTAAAGTCAAGTCGTCCTGCAGCATTATTATATTATTTAACAATTCCTCACATGTAAAGTCAAAGTGTGAATATTTTCATCGTTGTCTGGGAGTTAAAAGTCAAGTAGTCGTGCAACATTATTATATTATTTAATAATTTTTCATAATTAAGTGTGATTTTTTAAAATTTATCTATTTATTTTTTTTATAAATCAAAATTTTATTTTCATTTATTTAAATATCAATGATTTATAATTTTTTTAATTGAAATAGAATTTTTCAAATAAACTAGTTATTACATTTTTTCAATGTATATATGTTTAACTCATATACTAGGGCAGTTATATAAATAAAATAATCCGTAAATAATAATCAACATCAATTTATAATAAGCATCAAAACACTTGTATCATGATGCATCTAACATGGATAAAATTTCAAAAAAAAATTATGAAAATCAATTAAAATATAACTTTATTTTTAATTATTATTATTATTATTATTATAAAATAATAAGAATAATTAGTTTATAGGATAAACATATATACATTTGAAAAAAGAATGAAGACTATTAATTTGTAATTAGATTTTGTCACAATACCTAGGGCCAATATCATGGTCCAAAGAATCATAACTCGCTTCATATGATATTTTTTTAAACGAGCCCCAATTCATCTTAATACGGGATTTACAAGGGTTGAAAGGGATCAAATCTATTTTCACTTTAAAAGAGGTTTGCCGCCTCAAGAGATTTGATCCCTTCGAGCACTTAGTAGATCAGGAATTAAGATAGACAAGATAATTGAAATATTGATAAAACAATAAAAATAACATCGACCTAAACTACATTAATTTATCCATCCATTAAATAATTAAATAATATAATATTGTTGTTGATTTAGCTAGTAAGGAGTAGTTAACTCCGAGTCCCTCTTCTCTCTCGTAATCAATGAAAAACAAGAATATAACAGTCAAGAGTTTGCCCCAAGAGGCTTAACTTCAGGTTTCAAGTGCCACTTCTCATGAAATCAATCGTTGTGCACCTCATATATATTAATATTAATATGACATAAATAGGTGCTCACATTCTCAAAATATGATATTTAGAAATGAGAATCTGAGAGGACAAACAGAAGGAGATGAAGAGTTTCATTCCCCAAAAATTAAAACATAATATGAATTGAGAGAAGATCACAAGCACTTCCAAGGTACCAATAATCAATCATGTTGGGGGTCGGCCTCTGTGGGCTCTAGGAGCCACTCTTTCCTTCTTTCCATCATTTTTTGGATCCACGCCCTCCTCCTCCTCTACTGTACGGCATAGATAAGGACAAACATTCGGGCAGCAGGAATGGACGGGGTTCTAAGCAGAGGAGGATTCGGAGACAACTGCTAGAAGAAGCAGCGTTCCAATTATCAACAAATGGCCGCCTCGAATCCTACATTTCTGCATTCTCACAATAATAAAGCACCAACACAGTAGCCGAAGTATTTTAGCCTTGGTTTGAACCCAAGAAAGAAAGAGAATGAATTACTCTCTCCCAATATAATGTCCATATAAATAACAGCTGCTTGGCACCCGCAGTGATCGAACATTGACTTGGAGTCTTCCCGTGAACTTGCATTGCATTTGCGAGGAAAGAAAATTTTGTTATTCCAACTGCTCTTTTTTGGATACTGCACTACATAGTTGCAATTTTCCCAGGACGGCCTTGGGCAATGAATAGGAATGGAATGAAAGTTGCTAATTGTCTGCCCTCTCATTACAAGGACTTCATTATTTTTCGTCGGTTGAACATCACTTTTCTTCGATTTGTGTGTTCCATAATATTGTTGGGTTCCTTGAACATCGCTTTGTTGAAGTAAAGTCAATACAAATATTTTGTAGTTGTCAACTTAGGAATTTTCGTTACAAGGCCCAAGTTTGTTCAGTTTGAAAATGCTTATCAACATATTATCATTAGGTGAGAATGAGAGATTACTAATTGGATTTCTCTCTTTTTCAATAACACGTGTTTGACACATTAAAAAAAAATAGTAAACAAATTTATAAGTGTTTTTGTAGTTAAAAAATTTAGAAATAAATTCATTAAGACAAAGTGGTGTAAATTTAAAAATGGTGATTGTCACAAATATTTGTGGGACTATGTAACTCCCTTTTGTCTTAATATGTGTGATTATTTTTAATTATTGAATTATTGATCATATGGTGTAGAGATTTAGTCTTTATAAGGAGTTTCTATTAGCTAGAAGATTGTAGAGGCTTACTTGGTTTGAGAGATTCTCTCCGACTAGTCAGATTTCCGAAAACTTTATACTTGTGAATTTCCCAAAAACTTTTACAACCACATTCTAGTACTCTACATGCTACAATATCATCACATTGATTTTCTTATTATAACATATTTATGATTCTTTGTAATAATAGATCATAATATAATTGATTAGATTCAACATTTCAAACTATTTTAATTTGATTAATTAAAATAATTTAAAAATATATAATATATAACTATTGAAAAATTATTATATACATATATATACACACACACACACACATTTTCTTAAGAGTTTACAAGGTTCAAAACTAATACAACAATATTTATAGGCATGAAGCTATTACAACAATATTCCTATGCACGAAGTGAGAGAGCGGATTTAGCCTCTCTTATGGGTGGGGAAGATAACATCGATTTTCCCCATCCACCTGAGATAACCCTCCCTCTTAGCTCAAAGGAAAGAGAGAGGTTGTTGGTACTAGGGTCGCCATTAATATAGGCTTACTTAAAAACTCAACATAGTTAGTCTATTACTTGGCATAAACATATCAACTTAAAAGATTTAAATTTTGGTGAAGAGGATAACATCTATTTAACAACTGTATATATATATATATATACATATATATATATATATATATATATATATATATATATATATATATATATATATATATATATATATATATTACGATTATTCACAAGTACAACTTATTTAATTCACTAAAACCATACACTATAACTAAATTTATTAAATATAATAATAGTTTAACTTGTGGTGATAGGCACTTATATTTCGGAATAGACATCTAAAATTTTAATTTAATTATCAATAATTAACATGTGGATGGTAAAGATTTGACTTTATGAAATATTCATGGAATATTTTTAGTAGTTGAGGCACATTTCAAAGTTAATTATGCATTTTTTATTTTTCCATAAAAAAGACATGCAATTTTATTCATTAGAGAAGAAGAAAATTAATTTTTTCATTTGCACTAAGTGCATTCAAAAATCCAGAAACAAATGCTTTATATTTAGTAAAAGAGAAAATCTTCGGGAAAACAAACCCTGGGCATCAAGACTAGGGAAAAACAAAAATCAAGCATCTAGGCATGTTGAAGAACCCCGAAGAGAGCATCACACAAAGCCCAAAAGCAGACACCCATCATTGCAATGAAAATCAACAAAACCCAGTGGGAAACCTAACAAAATATTGACCATCTAAAAAACCAGATGGAACACGTCCGCATGAAACATCAATAAGGGGAACATGTCGCCCCCATAGCCATTGAAATAAGCCTGGGATGGGAAGCAAGGAAAATAGTCATGAGGCATTAAGGGAAAAAAATGTTGAGGCACCAAGACCAACACCTACATACCAAGTCGACGACAGGAAAACCCTTAGCGGTAAGATATGGGCAACAAATTTGAGTAGGAACTCAGGGACAACTCCAAATGACCTGACAAAATGTGGAAGTAGAGCATGACCAAACAACAACGGTGAGAAGGAGGATGACAACAAAACCCCTAGCAAACCCGAAATAATGTAGCACACCATGAAAACACTGCATCGAGAGAGAACCTACAAAAACTACAACACCCACAAAGGCGAAATAAGAAAACCATATACTTCATGGATAGGGAGACATGAAACAAGAGGCCAATATGACTAGGGTTCCATCTGCCCCACCCCCTTCTCCCTCAAATCTCTTTTTTTATTTAATAAAATAATGTTTAAATTAAATAAAACACACACACACACATATATATATTGATTGTGAAATGAGTTATGTTTTTTTGGGCATGTGGTATTAATAAGCCATGGTATTGGCCCATAGTATTGTAACAAAATATTTTTATAGATTAAGAATATCCTTGATAAAGTGGAAGTGAATCCTTATAATTAGTTTTTTTTCAATGTATATATGTTTAACTCATATACTAGGGAGCCATATAAATAAAATTGTTGGTAAACAATGATAAACATCAATCCATAATAAGCATCAAAACACTTATATCATGATACAACTAATGTAGGTAAAATTTAAGAAAAATAATAATGAAAACTAATTAAAATATAACTTTATTTTAAATTATTATTATTATTATTATTATAAAATAATAAGAATAATTAATTTATAAGTTAAACATATATACATTTGAAAAAAAGCATGGAGATTATTATTAATTTGTAATTAGGTTTTGTTACAATACCTAAGGCCAATACCATGTGTGGTTGTGGTATTGGTGCACAAGTGTACCAATCCACCGATTCTTAGAAGGAGTGGTCATTGCCTCTAAGATTTGTTCACAGGCAAGAAAAACAAATGTTAGCCGGTTAGTGGAACACATGCTATAAAATATATAACACACTAAAGCATATATAGAGAGAAAATAAAACTCAACTAAACATAAACAGAAAAGTTCATAAAGAGTCAAACATAACAATAATAATAACGGAAG